>MU158816.1:307833-339795 GCA_015888305.1 Antheraea pernyi
ATGCGTACAATATTACTGGTCTTATAATAGTTTTATACACCTTCCCTTTGAGTTTCAAGGGCATTCGTGGGTCACAAGCTACACCAGACACCTTTCGCCATTTCATCCACCCTGTAATATAAATATTTACAATTTTCTTTGTCTGTCGAAGATTTTATGAAATGTTTAGGAAGCATTTGTTACATATATATGTCGAGGTGAAATAAAAAAAAGTATATTATTTAGTGCCGTATAATTATTTGATAATTTTTATTATTTGTTTACGCGTATAAATTAAAATTAAATAAAATTGTCGCCAGGTTTCCTTTATTGAATAGCCTTATGTATCGGATAAATGCACGCAAACGACGGGATTCGCTCATCGTCGGGCTGGTCGTCGCCGTCTGTACATTCCTGAGTTACTGTACGCTTTCCACTAAACTTGTTATATATCTGTGTTATAATAATCATAATTGTATATTAAAATGACGAAATTAGTTATTAAGGCTTCGAAAATCATATATTTATTATTAATTCCTTAATTGTTGAAGTGTTTAAATTATTTTATAAAAGGATATTTTAAATGTATACAATAAACTTATTAATTCAACATGAGCTAAATCCAATTTTAGCTTTCCTAATTTTTATACGTTATTTTTAAGAATTTTCAAATTTTGTACATGTGAAATTGAATATAAACGAAAAACTGAAAACCCTGCGAAAGGTAGAATTTGAACTTCGTTCTCGGTGTATGAAAACTGGAAAACATAAAAAGATATATACAGGCTGAATGTTTAGACAGTAGCAATATTTATGGAGGTTACTCTACACTCAGTTTCCGTTCTAAATGAGTTACAAAAATAGGTGCTCAATATTTGACCTAATTATCTAGGAAAATACAAAAATTATACACAATCTAAGCGTCTATGTTAAATCACAGTGTCAATGACCGTCGTTTGATTTCATTTTCACTTGAAAGTGAACATGAGGACGTCAGGAATAAAACAAAAGGGCTTATTGTCCGTTTTATTATCGAAAGTTATTAACACCGGGTCGCTTATTGTAGCTTTCGACACCGGTCATTGCACCTAGGTTTATTATGATTTTAACTTAGGTTTTCTTGGTTGTTTATTAGTATTTGTTTTGATATTATTATTTTATATGTTAAATGTGATCATGAAGTGTTATATCCTAGAATACTGTGAGTGTTTAACCTTTCACCTGGTATATGTAATATGAACGATTAAAAATGGATTTAGCTCATTTTGAAATGGAACGATACAATTTCATGAAGTTGTTCACAATTCCTACAGTAGACAGAAAAATCGTACATCACTACAATTGGGTTGTTTAATTAGCGATTGATAAAGGCTCGTCCACACTATACGTTTCGCACAGTAGAGGAAGCAATTATTTGTCTTGTCATTGTTAACATTTATTTAAAAATTGTTAAATTTTACTTGAAGTTATTATTTATGCATTGTTATTCGCAAACAGTAATTATTCAGAGAAATATACACAATGATTTTGATCTATAATTTTGAAATAAAATAATATTGCCTATTGTGGTAATGAAAAATAAAGACTAGTATTCCGTATAATTTGGTTTTTTATTTTTACTAAAGTACAATATTTTGCCGGTATAATTTTTTTTCATGGTATCTATTATATTTAAAAAGTGGCAACCCTAAGCACATTTTTTAAAATACCCTCTAATTAGTTGTAATTCATAATCATAGACATAAATAACACTAATAATATGGCCGTCTAATTTTTGTATTTGTCTAGAAAAAGAAAGGAAATTGTATGTTTTATTCGACAATAAAAATTAACTGTAACAGGCATAATCAATTTATAACATCTCCTCAATTCCTTATTCTATACATATCCCCAGAACAATCAATGATAAATATTTTATTACAGACGGAAGACTTACTCAATTTACTCTATTGGCATCCCAAGAATTATACATATCCACAATACATATCTATCAGAGGAGCAAAAACTGGTAATGCTAAAAAATATATACAGGCTGAATGTTTAGACAGTAGCAATATTTACGGAGGTTACCTACTCTACACTCAGTTTTCGTTCTAAATCAGTTACATAAATAGGTGTTTAATATTTGACCTAATTATCTAGGAAAATACAAAAATTATACACAGTCCTCTACGTGTCCGTTAAATCAGTGTCAATGACCGTCGGGTGATTTCATTTTCAGTTGAAATTGAACATGGGGACGTCAGGAATAAAACAAAAGGGTTTATTGTCCGTTTTATTATCGAAAGTTATTAACTCCGGGTCGCCCATTGTAGCTTTCGACACCGGTCATTGCACCTAAGTTTATTATAAATATTTTATTACAAACGGAAGACTTACTCAAAATACTCTATTAACATCCCAAGAATTATACATATCTGCCATACGAGCACATATGCTAATAATACACACACCCTCTCTCACAATTTAATTTAAATTTATCTAGTTACTAGCTGTGTCCCCGACTTCGTCTGCGTGAAAACTTATGTTAAAAACAAAGATTAATAAAGTCATCAGAACGTATTAAGTCCATATACTTATCTACATTTCTCTTGTAACTTTTGATACAGTTTGATACACTTTTTAAAGCAAGAAAGAGTAAGTTACTCCCGTAGATATCCTTTATGATTTTCTTGGTGTTGTTTTATTCTAAACCCAGTACTTTAGCAGTGATGCGTGTTCATACAAACAGAGAGACATTTCTAAAAATTGTTGAAATGTATTCTATTACTTATTGCTAGACACGTGCAATATTTTTTTTCACGGAAATTTAAAAAGCACAGACTCGTTTGATTTACAATCTTATTAGTTCAGTACCGACAGTACAGTAAGTTCAGTACAAAAAATGCTCGTACGCACACACACATACACTCGTATACAATAGAATTAAAGAGTAAAAATCGCATGAAAAGCAATCGCTTGAAGAGAATCGCAAATGAAATACACTACTTACCTAAACTGGTAACGCCATCTAGTTTATAACTCGCAACAACTCCAAACATCCCCCTTTCCTGTCGTGCATGAATGGTCGCTAACTTACCCTCTCGCAACGTCTACCGCGCTGACGTGACCTACATATTTTTCGCTTTGTTTCGCATCCCGCGCGCTGGAGACGACAGTTACATATACAAGACTTAGTGATCCTAGTGAAGGTGAACGAATTGTGCTGCTGGAGTGACTCTGGGCGGCTGTACGCGGTCGTGGATGCTGGATTACGTTCAGGAGAACACCAGGTCAGTGCACGACTTCCCGCTTCCTTCCCTTCGCTATTTTCCCCTTGTCGTTGTGACGACGATTATCCGCCGGTATTAAGCCGCTGGCGTCTCCATAAACAATAATATAACATACTAAATTAAAGTGATGGTTTTTCAATACACAATAATTGTATTATTTTTTCAATAATTTAATTGTAAAATATACACACGCAATAGAATATGTATACGTGTGAGATTCTCTGCGTGGTAAATATGTAAGCGTGTATAATATGAATAAATAAATCACGTACTTTTGTTAACAGTGTTCCTAAATAGCAACTTTTATTACACACAATATTTCTGTGAAATATATAAAGTTCGAGTTAACATACTTTTTTTTTTTTTTCCTCGAACTGACTACGCTGTTGACCCTGCAGGGTCTTCACAGCTTCACTGGACTACTAAGGCGAGCGCTTAAGGCACTCAGCCGATTTGGTTTTTTAGGTAACATACACAAGGGCGCACGCGCACCTCGGCTTGGGCTGTTACCAGGAGTTTGGGCTGTTACCTGGAGTTAACATACTGTTTCTATCTAATCCTATGACAGGTTATTAGGTATCAGGTTATCAATGCATGTGCCGTTAAATCAAATCATTTATGTATATACTTACGTCTTATAATGATTATGTTAATATTTATAACATGTGATTAAAGATTTTACAAATAACATGGGCCTTTTTTTTCAAACCACTTTTGACTTCTTTAAGCGACGAATGATTAGGATAAAATACTAATCGTTAGAGCTCTATTGACGTAGCTAGTCCTGAAGGAGCCTAATGTATGAAAAGGAGGTTCATAATCTTTTTTATGTCATGCATATAAATAAAAAATATTACGAAAATTTCGTACAAAAATGTAAAATTTATTGATAACCTGGTGAAAAAAAATAATACATGTAATGCTCGCCCCCATTAGTCCAGTGAAGTTGTTAAGGGCCATCAGGCTAATAGCATTAGTTTAAAGAAAAAAACCATAATCACTTCACGATTACATAAATAAGAAACTAACATTTTATTGTTAACAAGAATTTTCTGGAAGGTGATAAGACATAAGAAAAGTTGACCCATTCTGTCCCACCGAAATGAAATCTCGTAT
The DNA here is from genome assembly GCA_015888305.1 of Antheraea pernyi. Classification (NCBI taxonomy): domain Eukaryota; kingdom Metazoa; phylum Arthropoda; class Insecta; order Lepidoptera; family Saturniidae; genus Antheraea; species Antheraea pernyi. Next base: position 312,201 of record MU158816.1, read on the forward strand.
CTAATAATTTGGACAGGCTGTCTCATATTTGATAAAATGCCTACATATACAATTATTTTTTATATTATAAATCAATTTTTTTAAATAGTGTGCTAAGTACATTGACCTATAAAAAACCCAAGACATGGTCGCAAAACACCCCAATAAGCACGTGGTTATAGTTATGCGATCAATTTCTGATTTTGCAAATTCAACCATACCCGAATGATTTAAAGTGACGCGAGACTATTTGAAATTACTGCATAATCCAAAATTATGCACTCATTTTTGTGTGCCGGCTGCAAGACGTTAAGTGTGCATCTTTGGTTTTGTATATCAATGGATTTTCTATATCAATGGCTAAGTACGAAAATAAAATTCATATTATGTAAACATTTTTATTTAATGCATAAATAAATACATAGTATGTACTATATTAAATCACTTTTGTCCATGTATATTGATTTATACTTAATCATAATGTAGTTACAAATGTTATCACATTCTTGTGATTAGCTGTTCGTGACGGGTCTTAGTTAGGATGATTCTATTTTAAGATTGATTGCAAACGACAATTTGTAAAAAGTTTTTTACAATCACAAAAGTAAACTTCGTCTCTATCATGAAAAAGATACTAGTAAATTATTTAACTAATAGTTGCCGCATATTGGATCAAAATTATGAGTAAATCAGTAAACTCCCACCCGGAATACGGACGTGCGAGATTGTTTACAATCTGTGGTACAAGGGAATAGACAAACAAAATATGTCACGGTCTATGTATGTAGTACATAAATCACTTGTAATTTTTTAATTGATCATTATAAAAATTAAACAACAAACAACACAGTATTATTACAACATAGCGAGAATGCAATTAACCGCTTGTATATAGGCGATCATAATTTTATAAACTTATATCAAAACACGCGTCACACAATATTCCTAATTGTAACAATAATTTGACATAACATACAAACAAAATACTCGAAAAACGAAACGCACATTACTTGAAAAAAAATTGCCGTGTATATTTCTCCAATTTGGCAACAACCTACTATCAATTTGTCGCCAAATTGCACCGCAAATTGTAAAACTTCTGTCACAATTAGACACTAAAATGACATCAAAAGTTGGAGCATTTTTTTATTTAAGTATTTTAATGATAAATTAAATTAACACCTCATAAACTGTATTGAAACTGAATTTTGATAATTCAATAATACATTTAAGACGGGCAATATTTGCTGCAACTGTTGTTCTTCAATTTTTGGCATCAATTTGTCATCCATTTGCAACAGTAATTTGACGTCAATTTGCCGTACATTTTATTGTAAAATTGCTATCAAATGTTTATTAGGACGGTTTATGACTAGCAAATAATAATTCAGCCAGTAACTTCGATCAACAATAACTAGATAACGGGTCGGCGCGAAAAATAAGTCTCGGGAAATAAGAGCTCACTTGAAATGTGTGCCCTTATTTTGTTTAGTTTGTTTGAAACACAGCCAATGTAAGCCCGTTTCACATGCCGCAATGTATACAAAAGATGCAAAAATAATACCCGAAAAAGCAATTTAACGGCCGGAGTATCTTACTTTCGCTAAATACATGTTGAATAAGTTATATTTTAAGCTTTAAACTAACTAATAATATCAAATTTGACCAAAATTACCGATTTTAAACCTGTGATACAAATGTTTGGCCTCGGCATACACAAACACGCACAATAACGGGAAAACGTGCTTTATTCATTATGTGTTAAGGTTGAATTCACATTAAATGTTGTTTATGTTATCTTTTCATTTGTGAGGGGAATAATTTAATACTTTGCTCGTTTTATCGTAAGTATTAGATAATATTTTGGACATTTATTACTTTATTACAAGGTGTTATGGTTGTAATTAGGTTGAACTTAAAACAGTTTTAAAACTTTTTTTCTCCTTTAGTAAACAAATAGCTACACATAAGTATATATCTACGCGGACGGCTTTTAGCTTCGATTTGTACGTGACCCTTTATCTAGTTATTGTTGATCGTAGGCCAGAAACAAATTAAACACAAAGTTTAAAGAGTGATTATATCAAACATAATTTTATTAGAACTTTAGCTGAAAGAGAAGATTAAATATTAAATCCCAGCGAGTCTACCATCAGCAGAAATTTAATAGTTTATGAAGCCCTCATAGACAGAACTTTATTTTGACGTTATTTGCCAATAATAAAACCGCCACCTCCGTGCAAGGCGTCTCTATGTGCTTTTAATGTTCCTCGTTGAGTAAAACTCCTGTCGCAAACTTCACATTGGTAAGGTCGCTCACCGGTATGAGTCCTTATATGTTTCTCAACATCGCCCTTCGTGGCAAACGTCTTCCCGCACGTATCCAACGGGCAATACAGAGTTTTATAATGATTCCGTTTGTGTATGTTAAATTTTTTCTTCGTTTTAAATGTTTTTTGACAGACCTGAAAAACAAAACTCAAACATTAAGACCAGAGTTCTTGGTGGGATTTTAATCTGGTTTTCTATTTTTTATTCACAATCTTGCGTTACTCAACCTAATGTTTGTGGCATTTTATGTAACATAACTTGGTTATGGAGCATAAATAAAATGTAAGAGAAATAATAGCTTCCCTTTCAAGCTAAAAATTCGCTTTCAACGATTTCTCCTAACGCGCCAAAAGTAGAACTTTAGAAGTCGATATAGCTGTTGCAATGAATGAATCATTATTTAACATCAGGTTGATTACATGATCCTTAATGCCATTAAAAAGAATAAAGCAATTATAATGTGGAGATACCTTTTCGAAATAGCCCTCAATCCGTGGCCCTACACAAGTTACTCATATTGTCAATCTCCAACAACTTTACTTTTCAATTATCAGTGCGAGAATTAGTACAAATAAAAGAACAGATTACCCACCTCGCAGTTTAAATGCTGGCAAGAGTGTGGGTAGTCTCATTTGATTACACCGCCCTTAGTGTCTACAGATTTAGTACTCCAATAAGTGTATTAACGTTATGCTCATATAAGGAATGCAAGGTTCACTGACAAGTACGATAAACAATTAGCGGACACGTCGGACATTGCCCTGCCCTGATAATAAAAAAAACCTTGGCAAATTATACACCAAATCCTACCTCATGAATCACTTTATCTATTGGCGAAAACCGCTTGAAAATCCGTTCAGTACTTTTTGAGTTTATCGCGAACAGACAGACAGATAGACAGACATAGCAGAGGACTTTGTTTTAGAATATGTTGTGTAATACATAAACTCACAGAACATTCAAATTCCGTAAGGTCAGATGACTCCATCGCTTCCTCTTTCTTTGGAATTAGTAGATCATCTTTTACGATTGTTGATGGTGTCTGAAACAATATTTCTTTTAAAAATATTAATTATTTGAATATATGTATACCAAATAAAACAGACTTCAAAAAAGTTACTTTGAAACATCACCAGAATATACTTGACCATACGTTAATTACATTTTTTTTTTTAATATCAAAAGCAGGCAAACCACCTCGTGGGTCACCTGATGTTAAGAGATGACCACCGTCCATAGACATTAGCAACGGGGGAGTCGCAAGTGCGTTGCCAGCTTGTGTATGGGGGTGGGGGTAGGGGTAGGGAAAAAAAAGGAGAGAAGGGAGGTGGGCCTCCGGCGCTCTCACTGACCGAACGAAACGCAACAATGCAAGCACTGTTACTTCACGTCGATTTTCTGTGAGAGGGTGGTACTACCCCGGACGAGCCAACCCATTCATGCTGAACTTAGTAATAGCTTAAACGTAGCTCTACCACCTTCAGACCACATCGTCACTTAACATCAGTTAAGATTGTGGTCAAACTAAATCCTATACAATGTAACCCAAAAATTATATGCATAGTTTACTATAACTTCTTCATAAATTGATAATTTAAGTATTTGCACCAGATGATAATCAAATTCAAACAGTCTTTCCTAAAAAAAAACATGGGAACATACTAGAATAATTATATTACTTTGGTCCAGCCTTCACTATCTAGATTGCATCAATTCAAAAACAGAATCTGTTAAAAGAAGTATAAAATTCAATCAATAGTATATAAAGTATATTGATTTAAACACAATGTAACTAAAATTTTACTAACCATTGTTGGAGTTGACTCAAATATATCTTTCCTTACTGATATCGATTTCATTGTCTTTGAACTAAACTGGAATAAAAAATAAGTTATATATCATATACAGCAGAACATATAGAGAGTCATTAACATAGATATGTCTGAACTCTAAGCAAAATACTTCCAAGAAGTATCAACATTCATATAACTAAACTCATTTTCCAGGGGTCTATAAATATTATCCGATTAGTTATTTATTGCTCTCCTAATTTTGATCACAGAAAACATAGTACACATAACGAAAACGTAGGAAACAGAATTATTATGGTGGTAGAGCCACGCTGAAACTACTACTGGTTTCAGCATGAATGGGCCGGCTCGTCCAGGGTACTACCACCCTCTTATAGAAAACCCACGTGAAGTAACAGTGCTTGCATTGTTGCGTTTCGTTCGGTCAGTGAGAGCGCCGGAAGCCCACCTCTCTTCCCTCTCCTCTCCCTCCCCCAACCCTTCCTCCAAAGGGTGGCAACGTACTTGCAACTCCTCTGGTGTTGTAAGTGTCCATGGACGGTGGTGATCACTTAACGTCAGGTAACCCACCTGTTCGTTTGCCACATATGACATAAAAAAATAAAAATAAGAAAAACAGTAGTCCGGTAAATAAAACAAAAAAAATGAAATTGTTTTTGTTTACTTTACTGAGTAAGTTTTTATTCAGTTGTGTATTGGTAAGTAAAAAACTTACTTTCAAGCATTTTATAAATGAAAATGCAAATTAATTTTTTATAGAGTTTGTCAATTTCAGAATTAGATGACTCATATACCAAAACATAAAAACAGAAAGTACATCAAACTGTTTAGAGAAAAGTGTTTTTTATTTAATTTATTTATGTGCTTTTATGGCTACACTAGCTGTGCCCGCGACTTCGTCCACGTAGAACCTGACGTACAAAACAAATGTATAATAAAATCATCTGAACGTATTTAGTCCATTTTCTTATCTACTTTTCTCTCATACTAAGTCGCGGCGCCATTAAAATTACAATAACTTTTGATAGAGTTGACTGATTTTAATGAAATAAAGACTGAGTTACTCCCGAGGATATGCTTTATAATTTTGATATATGAGGTTTTATTATGAACCGTGATGCGTGTTCATACAAACAGACATTTCTAAAAATGATTGAAATGTATTCTATTACTTTTTCCTAGACACCTGCATCAATTTTTTTTACGAAAATCGAAAATGTACAGATACGTCGATTTACATTTTTATTATATGTATAGATCAGACCCATATTACCCTTAACTTAATTTATAGGCTGAATATGTAATATAAAACACATTAAAGCTAATATAAACTAATATAGCCTCATTAATGATGACTCACAACTTAAATAAACTCGGTGCTTCAATATTATTTAGTTTATGAAACACTCCAATATCTTGCAAATTCAAATTGAGAGTTAACATCAGTAACTGTCTACCCGCTTGGAGCCAAATACATTCTGTTCATACATGATATACATCTTCTGATTGTGTATACAAATGGAATATACATTCAACACTCAAAAAGCATTATTAACTAATGTTAATAATGAGTGGTTAATAACCAAAAGACATTATCTTTTATCTGTGCAGTAAGTAGGATGCATATAAAATACTAGAGTTTTGAAAGAATTTTTTTTTGTGATTTAAACAAATATATTTTATTTTTATTAATTACTAGCAGGCCCGGCAGTAATTGTCCCGTCTTAATAATAAAAAATCATTAACAAATTATAATTATACCTAAACCTTCCTCATGAATTACTTTTTCTACTGTTAAAAACCGCATGAAATGCGTTCCATAGTTTTTGAGTTTATTGCGAACATACAGATAGACAACTTAGTAGTGTGAAAACTTGCAGCTAAACAAAATATTTCAATTCATAGACCATTTACAAGTTCCCGCATCTAGCTACAAAAAAAGATTGAGTACGCATGTTCGGGCATAAATTGGTTGGGGGTAGCCAAAATTATTATTTTTTTTGACACATTGCTTGTCAACGGACAATCGGGATGATCGGTCACTTACGCGGCGGACCTACTCGGAGACACTTGTTCGAAACTCGCGCTTACACTCGGGCTCGCTCACCATACAAGTGACACGGCGGATATTAATTTATATTTGTGCATTGTGTGTGTACGTGTTGGACCACTGGTGCTCTCACCACGGCTACGGCGGCGGGGAAGACTTATCAAGTAAGTGAGCGTTTTATCTCGATTATAAAGAGACATACTTTCGGCATTTATTTTCAGGGGTATCTACCTCCAGCCAATTTTAAATATACAGTCCACTTCCTAGGCTAGGTACCCCGATCAGTGTGGGTGTGGTGGTTGCCACGCCAACGCAGGAGGAAATAATAAAACACAAATAAGAGAAATCTTGAAAAAGTTTTCATCAATAGATCTATATTCAGATCACTCACCAATTTATTTGTACTGTTGCCCACTTTAATTATGAATTTGACCTATATTTACAATAATCATAATAATTAAAGTGTCTATTGTTTATTCACCTTAATCTTTGAAATTGCTGTATTGATTTTAATGAGACTTTTACAGATAAATAGAAGAATTTTCAGAAATTATTTATGTTGTTATCATTACATTTTTTAAGTAGTCCAGTGAAGCTGTTAAGTCAATAGCGTAGTCAGTTCAAGGAAAAAAAAACATTTGTATAGCTATTAAGAGGGAATAAAAAAACTAACAAGGGTAGTTATAAGTGAGTAAAAGGCTTATAGAGATGAAGTAGAATAATTTGCACCTACAGTTATTCCAGATAAAACACAAAGAAACAAGTAAACAATTACTTGGTACTTAGTTTAAAAAAAATCAATTTATTTAAATTTACACTCACACTTTTTTCACTGTGCTCCGATAAATTCTTTCCATCTGTCTTCTGTTGTTTACTACTGTGTTCCTCATCATTATCTTCTTCAAAGACGAATCTTCTCTTCATTTCATTATGAGTTTTATTTGATGTTTTCGACATATTTTCAACAGTCTCATTATTCTGCAAAGCGTTATAAAATGAAAAAGAGTTTATTCTTTTTAATTCATAACCTATGTGTTGAGTATTTAATTTGTAATAGTTTTTAATTATATGTAAAAAGAGTATACTTGTAAAAATTGATATTTTTCCTTTACAATTCTATTGCAGATTTATGATCTGCATTTTGTAGACACAATCCCAAGAACTTCCAAATATAATAGGCATCAATATATATCTATGAATAATAGCAACAGAAATACAGTTTGGTTGCCATCAGAGAATTGCACTTACATTATCTTTTTTTTTGACTACTCAAACTATTCAAGATGATATGAAATATTGCAACCATTATAATTTACGAAAAACAGGCTGAAACAGAACATTGCATAAGTTATCTGTGTTGTGTTTAGTTCTGTCAGCATTATGATAAAAATAGGAGATTTCTTTATTTCATTTCTTGACTTATAGTAGTGTAAGCATTTCACAAAGGCAGTCATACTCTATGTAAATTAGTAAGTATGTAGGAGGGTGTCTATAAGAATGGAAGGACTATGAAGAAGGTATAGATCAGAGGTGATTAAATGGTTGATTGCATATGCATTTTGAGTAGATCTTGAGGAAAAATAACTGATATAGACCTACTTACAGATTTTGTTTTAGTGGATAACTAAAACAAGAGGTAATGAATAAACAACTTAAAATTATTTGATCCACATTAGGCCAGAACAACCCCCTCACTTTTATTTTATTGTTTTTAGTGGGAGTTACCTACACCTACCTAGATGATAATCCTGCATCACACATACCTGCTGCCTTCCAGAGTGGATCAATCATAGTCTAACAACATTGAGATAGTTCACCAGCAATCCATGTTTGAGCACCTCTGGTATAGATGGACTGATAATGTAACATTATATTGATTCTATTTACTTGAAATAAAGATTACCATAATCTATGTATTCTGTAAAAACTATGCAAGATATATAAAAGAATATGTTTAAAATACCTCAATTGTGCTATCATCCTCGTCCTCTCCAAACAATGAGTGTAGATGTAAATTATTCTTTAAAGCTAATATCTTCAGATTCTTTGCATTGTATATAATTTGTAGACATTTTGAACATATCTTTGTTGGTAAATTCTGTTTCACTGACACCTAAAATATGATGGAGAATTATTTTACATATAATACTTTTAAATTTGATAAATTAAAATATCTGTTGCTATATTTTCTATGTTGTCATTACATTTAAAATATAAAGTTTATTACTAAACATATTACAAAAATAAAAATAGTTTGTAATTTTTCAAATGTTGCGGTACTATACAACTAAATTTATACTATGATTTAATATATTTACACGTATAAACGTTCTATTCCAAGAAACTACCAGATTTAATTTGTTTTTCTGTAGTTACAGCAGTTATTAAATAGCTAAGTTAAGAATCTAAGGATCAGAGCAGAAATTCAACACTCGGGAAATTGCGAACCGCAGTCTTTGATGTATATTCTTATTTAGACTATAAGAAATTTATTTAAAATTACTTTCACTGAAGTGCAAATAAATATATCGTCTACTAAGTCTTCTGTATTAAATATGTCAACTTCACCAGCCTTATCTAGGCATAATCTACATAATTCAAAAAACGTTATAGCTATTTCAGAACCCATATGTACGAATAAATAATTATTTGTACATTTGTGTACTTTGTTTGGTAAACACATAGAATAATAATACTCGAGAGTAAACGATACCTACCTTTGGTATTGAAGTTTCAAAAAACAGCTGTCAAATCTATTTTTTTTCAGTATGGCATCTGTCTATATAGGTAATTTCGCCAGTGTCAAACACACGTATCCAAATTGCCAAATATTCTGTGGCAAATCTACAATAATTGTCAAATTTGAATTTGACTACACGTATATGTTAATTTGTTTTCACTATTTTTAACATAATTTTCTTTTTTTTTTAGATATTGTGACCATACTTTTTACTATTCATACTAAACACACTGTCTTAAATGAATTCACGTTTAACCGTAGAAAGTTGTTTCTCTCTCTACGCGGTTAACGATGTTAATTGATTGAAGAACATAATTTCTGAATAGGTATATTCAGTCATTCTAATATACCAAATAAGACATCAACATCAACATTCAAATCAAATATTTCGTAAAGTCATAATTTCATGGAAAAATAACATTTGTCGCTTTGATAGATTTTAATTGCAATGCAACAACTATGTAGAATGCATTGCTAATTTTAGCTTTTGCACATTTCCGGTACATACATTCATTAATACTTAGGTGAATGAAAAAATACGAAACCTAATCATGTTATAATAACTATAACCAAATTATATATTCAAAGACTAGGTAGCTATATTACCGACTGGCTATAATATGTTCTGTCGTGCAAAATTAAAACCAGTTTCGGGAAAACAGAGACAGATTTTCAATAATTTAATTTTATATTGTTACTTTTAATATTCTTTTTTTGCCATACAATCGACTCGATATGTATTTTTGATAAAAATATAATTTAAAGTTAAAAAAAAAGAGTATTGTCCCGCTTGCATAACTTTTTTACAAATCTTCGACAGTTCTATAACAAGTTTACGTTCTATAAACTTTTCAGTAAGAAACTCTTTGATAAATAATAAAAGCAATATGACAAATATAGCAAAAAGTAATATTACATGCTATGTATTATAGTTCCTCATTATGAAATATAATAGTGTCTAATAACAAAAGTAAATAATATATATTGTTCTTAATCTTTGATTATATATACCACATTCCATTTGGGTTACATTTGTAATGGAAATAATATATCTGTGTTAATAACTAGAGACATTGTAACAATTTAAAACATATCAAAACGTAAAACGATGAAGGTAAGGCATTATTTTAGAGTAATTGCTGGAAAAAATTGATAATCATTTTATACATAAGTGATATGTATGCGAACGTAGGGCCAAGTGAAACAACACGTAGCTAGTAGCACACTGAGTATATTTGACAAGCGATATTACTTAAATAGGCATGGATGCAACCACCCACATATTATTAAAATAATACACAACAATAAGAAAAAGCCTTTTATACTTTATAGGTCTTCAGGTAGGTCGCGAATTGCATGTATCAGGCAACAGCCCAAGCCGAGGTGTGCCGTGCGCCCTTGAGCTAGTTGTCAAATAAACTCGGCTGAGTGCCTTAAGCGCTCGCCTTAGTAGTCCGGTGAAGCTGTTAAGGCCTTGCTAGGACAATAAAGTAGTCAGTTAGAAAAAAAATTTATAATCTTGTGTTACGTGGCTCTGTATTTAGTATTATTGGTGGAGTTTTACGTAATATAGTCACGGAGCATGGATTCTGACTTACCACAAAAACTTCCTGGAAAGTTCTAAGAAGACGGCCGTCATCTTGTTAGAAAATTGAAATGACTGCAAGAAATTTATATTATAATTATTACCAACTCGACAATGGCAGTAATAATCTACTACAAGATTAGTTGCCAAAAAAAATCTTCTTTATTATGTTTCGCCAGGCTTCGGGATTGACTGTTGGACGAACCTATTAATCGGAGAGGTCACCGGTTCATTTCCACACAATGGATCGCGTGAGTACATTCGGTCAACTGTGGTATATAAATAACCATAAATAACTGCGGCATGTTACTTATGCCGATCATATAGTACGTATAATATTCAGTTACATAGCCTATCCTCGTCATGGTATTTTGAAGCCGGGATGACTTCAACGACCTCAATCAAAACTCGTCTGCACCGTCGTCATTTTTGGACCTTATCAGGTGTTAACACTTTACCAAAAATTATAAGTAATTCTATTAAGGTACGCAGTGACAATGATCTCATAGATAAGTGAATAATAATAGAACCACCATAATTGCTCCAATATCGAGTACAATCTATAGATATCGCACACGTCGTATTTTGGTTTCGTATCCTAGGAGACTTGAAAAATACACAACAAAGGCGCGAATCGATTGCCGACGAAATTCAAATAGTGTTTGTGTGCACGTGTCAGATTTATGATGTCCTATGTGAGTAAATATATTACTTATACCATAAGAATAGTTATATTTTATTGGACAATGCTAAATTATTATACATAGCATGTAAATATATGTCTATATATAGTTCTATACATATAATAGGAATGTAAATCTAATGTTTCTGGACGTTTCGATTTTTGTAAAAAAAGTTGTTAGGAATAAAATACATTTTAATCATTTTTAGAAATGTCTGTATCTCTGTCTTTTTGTATGAACACGTATCACTGCTAAACTACTGTGTTCAAGATAATACCTCACCAAGAAAATCATAAAGCAATCCTCGAGAATAACTTAGTCTTTGTTTCATTAAAATCGGTTCACTCTATCAAAAGTCATTGTAATTTTAATGACGACGCGACTTAAGTACGAAAGAAAAGCAGATAAGAAAATGGACTTAATACATTCAGAAGATATTATGACTCACTGTTATTTTTACATTAGGTTCTATGCGGACGGAGTCGCGGCAACAGCTAGTATTATCTATCGTTCGTTATATGAAGATTTTCGAAATAAAAAAAAAAAAAACGAAACTAACTTAAATATTTTAGTAGGATGATAATCAAGGTGATTATGATTTAATTATTATTGCACCGATACTTAATCTGATAACAGTTAAGATATGAATTCATATCAACTATCGATCACATTTTTTTTTTTTTTTTCTCGAACTGACTACGCTATTGACCAAGCAAGGTCTTAACAGCTTCACCGGACTACTAAGGCGAGCGCTTAAGGCACTCAGCCGATTTTACTTTGACAACTAGCTCAAGGGTGCGCGGCACACCTCGGCTTTGGCTGTTGCCTGATACATGCAATTCGCGACCTATCTGAGCTAACCTAAGCTAAGCTAACTATTCATACATATATGAGTTGTTGAAACATATATGTGTACCAAGCATACATACCTCAACAACTCCTATATATATTTCGTATCGGATAATATTCTAAACTATTTCAGTTTGATAAGGGAAAAAATAAAACCCTTCCACCTGCATGTGTAAGCGTGTATGCGTGCACGTGTGTGGAGGTGATATGACTATCCATCACAGTTATACAACTGAAATATGGTTAACTATCAACGATACACAGTAAAAGCCTTACTTAGCAGTATATTTCATTTTTATAGCATACGACATTTTGTTAAGAATAATTTGGATACAAACATCTTGTTTTATCATAGGCATATTTTATAAAATTGTCTTTTTTGAAGTGCTTTTATAAGTATTTTTATTTCATATATTACTTATGCCCGGTTTCTGAGATATTCGGTTAACTACCAATATATAGTTATTGACTCAACAAAGTTATCCATAAGATAAACTGTCAAATGGCCCGTTGAGTTTTACTGACATTAATCGTATGATTGTGCGTTCAGAAACGCAATTTGACAAGTTATCGAACCGATAACGCTATGGAACAGATAAACTACAATTAAAATACCTCAGAAACCGGGCATAAGTAATATTATTATTATTGTTCATTTATTTACGCGCCTGACGAAATTGTATTAATCACTTTAATTTAAATTGTCTTAATGTATTTTCTGATATGTTATAGAAGCTTAATCAGTATTCTCATACTTTAATTATTCAAACAATAAAAACATAAACAATATCTAAATACAGTATCTATTAATTTAACATTTTGTTTATCTGTGTAAATATCATAGGACGCAAACGAACAGGCGGGTCACCTGATGTTAAGTGATCACCACCGTCCATAGACTCTTGCAAGATCAGGAGAGTCGCAAGTGTGTTGCCAGCCTGTGTATGGGGGAGGGGAGAGAGGGGCCGGGGAAGGGGAAAGGGAAGTGGGCCTCCGGCACTCTCATTGACCGAACGAAACGCAACAATGCAATCACTGTTACTTCACGTCGATTTTCTATGAGAGGGTGGTACTACCCCCGACGAGCCGACCCATTCGTTCTAAAACCAGTAAGCTTCAGCATGCCTCTACCACCAACAAATATTTCATACTGTTTAAGTTTATAACAGTAAAAAAAGATTAAATAGAATTGAATAAGGTTTCAATAATATTACAGAATCGTTAAAACTCATTAATTTATCAAAGTGTATACACCGGTGTCTTAATCATGCTGCTGAATGTAGTTTAGACTGTATTATTTTATGCCTCTGCCGCGCAATGGCCATAATTAAAACGCAGCGACGACCACAGCTAGCTGCGAGCTCTGTGGCTACGAGAAAAACGGAAAAGTTTAGTATTGTGTAGCGCGCCTGTGTAGTAGGTAAGCCAACCGCGTAGTTCACTACGCGCTTTTCTCAACAATAATAACGAACTACATATCGAAGTTTGCAAACCTAACGATCAGGTATTTAATATATATTGTGTTTTTAAAATGTAATTATTAAAATTAAATACGTGAAATTATTCGATTGTCATGATTAACAGCTTTTTGTATAGCACTAGCAATCGTTCACAACATTGTGGTGAAGAAATTTAATAATAAAACATAGTCTATATATAAAAGCATCAGTATGAACATAGCTTTATATCAGTGTAAGTATTTGAGACTGAAATAAGTAGTTCCTGATATTTCTTTCTTCAAACATATTCAAAAAGTTTACCTCTTTATGGTATCTAGTATACGTAGATACATAGATTATGCAAATTAAAAAAAACTATATAGATAAGAAAAATAATGAAGACAGAGGTAATAAAACCCATTTAAACAAGTAATTCCATTTTCTAGTAGTCCGGTGAAGCTGTTAAGAACTTGCTGGGTCAATAGCGTAGTCAGGTCGAAAAAAAAAACATTTTCTTTTGATAATTACAGAGTGCAAATTTTCATGAATCATACAAATACCTATACAACAATATGATAATGTTTTGTGTAGTAAAGTGAAAGTCATCTTTTTTTTAAAAGTATGTAAGGGGCTACTAGAACCGCATGACCAAGTTTGAGCGTTATCTCTGTCATAAACATTTATTGTGACGAATACTTTTGTAAAGCTGTAATCTACCTCTCCGCACGCCACTTCAAAAACGTATATTGCAAAAGTGACGTAAAAGCGATGGCAGACATGTCTACTTCAAAATGGCAAATAAAGCAATTATAATGCTGAATCTGTATGTCTATACTCATATTATAAAGAGGTAAAAAGTTTGTGAATTTGTGAGTTTACGACGTTGTAGGGGGTAATCTCAGGTACTACTGGTCAGATTTGAAAAATTCTCGAGGAAGGTTATAGGTTATATATCATCACGCTAAGACCAATAGGTGCGGAGCACCTATGAATAATATTTCAAAATCGGGATTTTTTCCACTTGAGAGCTTCCGCTGCGTGTTAGCGTTAGCCCAAAGTAACTATTTCTAGTGTAAAATATTTAAACTTGAAATTTGTACGATAAGAGAAAATTTTAATTAATCTTAATTTACTATTTTAAAATGCATATTTAATTATTATACAAAAATTTTCACATAACATCGGCTTTGGCCATAAAGTAGAATTTAAATGTTTTTTATAGGTTATCACAGCATAGACAATGAGTGAGAGAGGCGGGAAACCAAGTGTCGGTGCACCGTTCTATGCCCCTTCCCGTAGAAAGACATCAGCAGAAATCATCAGCGAAGCACGGGCTGCTCTTTACGGAGGTCAGTTAAGCATCTAATGTAGTTATATAATTTAAAACCTTAGCAAAATTGTACTCTTGACCATTTTTATGAGACGGTCGATCAACTTTTTTATTCAGTGTAATTTGGTGTGAGGTTATTTTTGCCAAAAATAAATGTTTACTGAAATAATACCGTAATAATAAGATCAGTACAAAATTTAAGAAAATTCATATGTAATTTTAATTGATTTTTGTCAGTAGAAAATCACAATATTATTCAGTGGATATTTATTTGTCGGTAAAAAGACCTTAGTTTTCAAGAAATTGTCATGTTTTTGTTTGCAATTAGACTGGAAAAACTGTCGATTTTAATAAATTATGGTACCTACGTTATTTTTCTTGTTGAACCCTAAATTACTGAATGTTATAGTACTTGTTCTAAAATATTACGTATTTCTTATTTACTCTCAGAACGCAATAAACATTTTTTCGGATCAGATGCATACCTAAGACTATATACAATCTTTGGATATATTTCTTCAATATAACCTTATTTATTATTTTTTACGTAATATTTTTTTTTTATAAAGTGAACACTTCTTTAGGCATGTTGAGCGGTATTTTTGGCGGGAGATTAAGTTATGATTTCGCGTCGTGACATGCTCGTCAAGCGTGACCGAGCGTATTGCGCTTGCGCGGCTTGCGTCAGACTGACGACACAGAGTACGTTATATAAATAGAGGTCGCACTCGTCCTTTCCAATCAGCGCCTCTATAATACTACTTTCGAACTAATATCTGTTGGTTATAAATGTACATTTATAGCTATGTATGTATGCATACAGCGGTACTGTGTAAATCGTATACAAGTTTTTGGTCATTTTTATTTGTAATGAATATATTCATCGTAAGGCATATCTAAATCCAAGTTTTTTTTTTATGTCATAGGTGGCAAAAGAACAGGTGGGTCACCTGATGTTAAGTGATCACCACCATCCATGGACACTAACAACACCAGAGGAGTCGCAAGTGCGTTGCCACCCTTTGGGGGAAGGGTTAGGGGAGGGAGAGGGAGAGGAAAGAGGAGAGCGGAGGAGAGGTGGGCCTCCGGCGCTCTCACTGACCGAACGAAACGTAACAATGCAAACACTGTTACTTCACGTCGGTTTTCTATGAGAGGGTGGTACTACCCCGGGCGAGCCGACCCATTCATGCTGAAACCAGTAATAGTTTCAGCGTGGCTCTACCACCATGAATATATGCATATAATACCAAGTATGTATGTGCAGGAGTCAATGTTATAAGTAGATCCGGACATAGATAAAATTGTTTGTGGGAGACAAGAAAATTTACGGGAGCACACTCTCGTAACAAATACGTAAACAAAGAGAATGAAAATAAATATTTGAAAGTTGTCAGTTTGAAATGTCAAAATTAATTGTCGTCCACCATATTTTGTTATCAAACTTTCAAAAAAAATTATGTAACAGTGCCATCTAGTAAGTTGATTGATAACCAAAACTAGACGAGCCTTTTCCATACAAATCCGATTCTGAGGAGTGAAAATAGCCTGACTTACGACGCGTAGTATAGCCACAGTATAAAATATCTACAATATTTATACTGTGGTATAGCGGCCTGTGTACGTCTAATATTGATGTCTTGTATTGAGATTGTGCTCAGCCCATCATATGTTTGAATTAAGAAACCGTATAAAGTGTACATAAGTATTGTTCGGAGTGCCAATAGATTTGAAAACCAGACTAAAGTAAGTAATTTCATTATACAAACTAAAAAAAAATTAAATAATTCATACTATATTTAGACAATCAGCAATGTAGATTTGTGGAAAATGTACCATGAAGATCCCATAGACCATCAAGTGTGACGTCGAAAATGGACCTGGATCGGCCACACTTTGCGAAGGGACAACAGCCATATCCCTAATCGTGCATTGGACTGGAATCCCCATGGCAGGCGGAAACGTGGTCGTCCTAGACAAACCTGGCGAAGATCTGTGCTTGCAGAGTGTGCGAATATTGGGCTTGCTTGGAGTGAGGTGAAGCGTCAAGCAATCGACAAATCGAGATGGAGAAGCATTGTGTCTGCTCTGTCCCGACAGTCCGGAGAAATAGAATCCCAAGAGAGAGAGAGAAAAAAATACTATATTTCATTTAAAAAATCAAAAAAGAACACCGTTATTTAATTGTTTTGAATTTTCACTTCTGTCGACAGTCCTTGTGACTGCCTCGACTTTTATTTCATTCTACTCTTAAATAATGATGTGTATTATGTGCTTCAAAACAAACCAGGCGATTATTTAGGATCGCTCCTTACAGCTATTGACACCGGTCATTGCACCTAGGATTATTACGTTTGTATCAACACTTTTGAAAGTCTTAGAACAAACTTTAACTTAGGTTTTCTTTGTTGTTTATTAGTTTATGTTCTGATATTATTATTTTATATGTTAAATGTGACCATGAACCAAGAGATGATCTTAGAATATTGTAAGCGACTAAACTAATACCTGTTATTTTACTGCTAGGTACACGTAATATACTAATTCTGCTATTCAGCTAATTTGAGCAAGCACGTAATTAAAATCGACAGGCGAGATTTTTAAAAAAAGTCAAATCTGGCAAACGAACTTGTGGGTCACCTGATATTAAGTGATCAGCACCGTCCATAGACACTAACAACACCGGAGGAGTCGAAAGTGCGTTGCCAGCCTATGTTTGGGAAAAGGGAATGAGGGGGGAGAGGAGAGGGGAGAGGAAAGGGAAGGGAGGTGGTCCTCCGACGCTCTCACTGACTTAACGAAACGCAACAATACAAGCACTGTTATTTCACGTCGGTTTTCTATGAGAGGGTGGTACTACCCCGGGCGAGCCGACCCATTCATGCTGAAACCAGTAAATTGAACCATTCAATTGCTTTTACGTGATTAACATTAATTCTAGGGTATGAATGAAAGAAAATAGTATCAGTATCATCACCGGTGCCGCGGTGGTACCGTTTTTGCATTTGCTGTACAGCATATTGTCAGCCCTGGGTCTTTTTTTAGTTTCACCACAATCACATCTAATATTATATGACGATGGGGTCTAATATCGTAAACACACTATATCAAGAAGCGACTGGCTCTTAAGTACAACTGCCGGAACACACCAATAGGTGCTTGATGACAGATTTTCCACTTAAAGGTGGTAGCTTTTCGTAGCTGGTAGAGCCACGCTGAAGCTATTACTGGTTTCAGCGTGAATGGGTCGCCTCGTCCGGGGTACTACCACCCTCTCATAGGAAACCGACGTGAAGTAATAGTGCTTGCATTGTTGCATTTCGTTCGGTCAGTGAGAGCGCCGGAGGACCACTTCCTCTCCCCCTTCTCCCTAGGCTGGCAACACACTTGTGGCTCCTCTGGTGTTGCAAATGTCTATGGACGGTGGTGATCACTTAACATCAAGTGACCCACCTGTTCGTTTGCCACCAATGATATAAAAAAAAACAGTTACCGCATCGCACAGTGGTTTGTCGCTGTAGTAGAATCATTAAAAAATATAAACCTATAATTTTTGAAAATAGCGTGCCCCAAAAAATAAGTGACAAATAAAGGTCTGAACATACCCATATGAATACGTTCAGTTGTATTGATATGATTGACCCTGAAAGAAACTGTATTTTTTCATTGTATATACATATTGAAGATGTCTGTTTTTAACCGACTTCAAAAAAAGGAGGAGGTTATCAATTCGTCTGTATTTTTTTTTATGTTTGTTACCTCATAACTTTGGACTGGGTGAACCGATTTTGATCATTCTTTTTTTATTTGAAAGTTGGTGCTTCCCATGTGGTCCCATTTCAATTTGGTCCAGTTCCAATAACGGCATCCAGTGCAAAACCGTATAAGTTTTAAATTTGCATTAAGTATGTACACGACAAATAGACGAATAACTCAATATCACGCTAACCGATTTCGATGATTCATTTTTTATTGGAAAGGATGTACTTCAAGGGTAGTTTGATGAGAGTTTGGTTAGGTTCTGATTATGGGATCCGTGACAAAGTAAGAAAACTTTCAAGAAACGAGCCTACTCCTTTCTTAAGGGCCGGCAACGCATCTGTGTTTCCTCTCGTGTCGCAATTGTCCATGGGCGGCCGTGATCACTTACCATCAGGTGACCCGTATGTTCGTTTGCCACCAATATTATAAAAAAAACTCTTCAATTCTTAGGAGCCTATTGTGCTTATGTTCGTTGCTGTGTTGCAACATGACGCAAGCATTGTAATTACATTACTTAAGGTGTATAATGTGTGAAGCGATGGTAGCCGAGTTGGTGGTAGAAACTATCGCGGATTACTGAAAAGGTTGCGTTCGTACCAAACGTTACTTATTGTACAACCAATTGAAACCATATCGCATACCATACCGATAGATACCATACCGCAAAAATGCGCATATTTTAATATACTTAAGGCGGAACGGAGTTCGCGGGCACTGCTAGTAAAATATATTTATGTACACTAAAAATGGAAAAATAAAGTAAATTTTCAAAAAAAAGTATTAACCGACTTCAATATCAATCAAAAACCCATAAGGCACTAAAAAGCGGAAAATAAATAGTTTATCAAATTAACCAAATGAAATAAAACATATTAATATGTGTGCTACCTAGAGATGTATTGGAAGTCGGTGCCAACCAAACCGAAAATCATATCATCTACATAAGTACAAAGTTTAAGTCCAATCTCGCGTCTCTGTAATACAAAAATTTTGGTTGGTACCGACTTCCAGTACATCTCTAGGTAGCACACATATTCATATGTTTTATTTCATTTGGTTAATTTGATAAACTATTTATTTTCCGCTTTTTAGTGCCTTATGGGTTTTTGATTGATATTGAAGTCGGTTAATACTTTTTTTTGAAAATTTACTTTATTTTTAAATTATTTATGAGGCGGCAAAGCGGCAGACGAAAGGGGTACCGAATCTAAAAATATACGCCATTACCGGCCACACATAAATTGGTTGTTAAAGTAAACTGTATAAATTATTTGGATTTTTCTTTTATAATATGTAGATTGTCGTCGTCGTAGCCATAAAAAGTAATTTTCGTGTCCATAAATCAGCTCCATATTTGGCTTCTCATTTTTCAATTGTGTTGGTGAATAAATGTGTCCGAGTCACGCGAAATTTAAAACTTGATTGGATTGTTGCTAGTAAGGAACTCTGGAGAAGCGAGAAGGGACGCATTAATTAACTCCAATAAATAATTTTAGTATGTCAAAAATGGTGAATTTCAAAACGGCAAACAAAAATCCTATTGATAATAAGTTTTTTAGCGCATTTCAGTAAATGCTTGTTTTTTTTAAATATCTAGTTAATATTAATTTATTTTTTGTATATATCTATATTTTTATTATAACATACTTTTTATATAACACCAGCGGTCTCGGCGAATGATATCCCGTCCTGATAATTAAAAAAACGTAGACAAATAATATACCTAAACCTTCCTCGTGAATCACTCTATCTATTGGTGAAAACTGCATGAAAATCCGTTCAGTAGTTTTTGAGTTTGAGACGTGGCAGAAGAGTTAGTTTTATACTATGTAATGATATATACCTTGTCACAATAGTTTTTATCGGATTCGTAGAAACTATCGTTCACGTAACCACCTACCCAATAGAATAAAATAACCTTTTGACATTAAAATCTCCTTCTTAAAATACTTACTATCTGGCAAGTCCGTAATGTACTTTGGGTCTTTATTGTGGAACCTTACACTATTGCCTAAAAAACTTTAATTAGCCTTGGTTTATTATTGGCCTAAGCTTGAAATAAGTGATGAATGATTAATAATTATTTCAAGATTTAAAATCATCGTAGTCTTTTACAAAATCTAGCTTATGTACATTCTTGTGTTTTAATATACATTGTATATTAAAAATATATTGAAGTCTAAAGTCATAGACTTCCTGGAATTTGGTCTGCAATGATTTGCGAGCAGCACTGTAGCTATAGTCGAATTTGAGGTAGGGCAGCATTGGTTACAGGTAGGGCGGAAGTAAAAAAATAATCATAATATTGATCTGCCCTCGAATGTCACAAACTGTGTTATGTTCGAAAAAGTACATATATTTAATATCTCATTAAAAAAACAATATGTCAAAAGGAGGCAAACTGACAAGTGGGTCACCTGATGTTAAGTGATCGCCATCGTCCATAGACACTAGCAACACCAAGGGAGTCGCAAGTACGTTGCGAGCCTGTGTAGGGTAGGGAAAAAGGGGAAGGGAAAAGAGGTGGGCCTCCGGCGCTCTCATTGACCGAACGAAACGCAACAATGTAAGCACTGTTACTTCACGTCGGTGTTTTGTGAGAGGGTGGTGCGACCCCGGGCGAGCCGACCCATTCATGGTGAAATTAGTAATCGCTACAGCGTGTTTCTCCTCCCACCATCTCATATTATAAACAGACAATTTCATTATAATAATTTATCTTACTTTTGGTATTTTTAAGGTAGGCCATTGCCCCACAATGCCCCCCCTAGCTACGGCCGTGTTTGCCAGGTATCATATTGTAAATTGCTCGAACGACCCGTTTCACTAAAGTTAGTATGATGTTTACTTCAGCTGCAGCAAACATTTGTTTTAAAATAAGGAAGTGATTTGTTTAAATTTTATTATTTCAAAATGAGTGTGTATAGTTCGCACCAAACTTTTCGACCGCTCTGAATATAACTGCGCATAACACAAATCTAGGTATAAATAAGTATATAATAAGTATAGCACCGAGACAAATTAAGGATAAATAAATGCCAATTTTAAATTCCTATAATAATACATATTTTAACTTTGTTTTGTATTCAACTCTTTATATTATTACGCACAAGTCCGAACTTACGGCTATATTCAGAACGGCCGAAAAGATTGGCGAGGACAGTACTATTAAATTCTGTGTATTTAAGATGCTATGGTGATTGTCGTGATTGCCTTTAATTATATTTAATTATTTGAAAGTTATTATAATATTGTTTTTTGTTAAAGTGGATTAATAAATAAGTAATCACGCATAGAGTTCACCTAGTATTTCGCGGTCATTGGGGCCTATATTTATTTCAACTATACCTATAATCAAAAACAAAATCTCTAGGTGTGGTACACGATTTGATAACTATTTAAAACAAAAGAATTACTTATGGCTGCAAAGAATAAAATAAATAAAAACAAACACTAGAAACATCATTAAATTTGCCAATATATTTTGTCGAATCTGACACAGAACCAAAAGTTCTAGAAATATTGTGACGAATGATACTTCCTTATCAATGCAATGACGAGGCAGTAATAGGCCTATGACTTTGAGATAGAAAACTATAATGATAAAGTACTAAAAAAAATAAACAATCCGCCATTCTATTGTATAAATACCTTAATAGCGTGAATCTTCTTGGAAACGGTACAACGGAAAGGGTTGCGCGGTCACAATTGTGTTGTTGACACGGTTGCCATGGTAACATCCAATTAACACGCGATCACTAAGCGAGGTTTGCGATACCGCATTTGATTGCACGAGTACATGTGTGTTGGGAATTGGATTAATTAAAATTCTCCATGTTAATGATATAAGGTAGACCTTTATACTTGTTTACGTGATTACAAATATATCTGAAAAATAATTATAATCTAATTGATGACACGTAACGTCCTTACAAAGAGATTTCGGGTGTAAGGGGTGTCAAATAACATCATAAGACATGAGACACCCAAGCCAACCTCACCTGCACGTGGTGCACCCTGTTGAATAACGAACGAGGCAATGGCGAAAGCGGGGTGGTAGGGTTCTACAGCCTGACTGGGTCGCAACCACCATGTATATGGCGAAAAAGCCCGTCATAGTGATTCGCTTCTGCGGGTCGCGTTTCGGGATCAGCCTGTGCATATCCAGCCTTTCGCAGGCCGGCATAATAGTGGCGACCGGCTATGGATACTGTGTGTCACTCGGTGGTCGCCATTGTTTTTTGGATTGCACTGTGCTTGCCATCAGGCACAGTGCAGTCATTTTGCCGTGCTACAATAAAAAAAAAATGTACAAGTTCGTGTAGGTTTGTGAGTGAGGGAGCCTGAGTGAGAGAGCGTGTGTATGTATTTGCGACTCCTGTGCATGCATATTTTCCATGTTTGATCATATCTTTGAAATGCAGGGTCTCTTGCTAATGATATTAAAATGGCCCGTTTAAAAAAAGATATTCCAAATCGTTTTATAAAGACTATAAAAATACCACCGAATTGATAACCTTTTTCAAGTATGTTAAGAAAGACAATTTAGATATTCATCTTCAGATTCAGATGAAAAACAAAATAATTAATACAGAAATGGCGGGTGCATCGAGCGGTGGCGGCAGCGTCGGTAGTGTTCTCCGACCGCTGCGCACGCGCCGCCCGTTCACACCTCGCGAGCCGCAGCGCACTCTCTTTACAGAGCGTCGGAAAAAAGACCCGAGGCCTCCCAGCGCCTTTGAGTAAGTTTTAAACCAATCTATCCCCATTTAATGTTCTTATGCTACTCCCATATCTACGAAAACGAAGCTTCGACTACTCGTCGTGATAAAATTAACGTCAAAAACATTCCGATAAAGGCGCAGAGTAAACATTGCCACACCTGTGTCTTTCCAATGAAATGCGTCCGCTAAACTCCTTTTATGTGTGTAAAAACAGCCAGCCAAGTTATCGCGCTGCGTCTATCGTCACGCTGCCTGATAGTTCGTCACGCATGACGATAATTTCTTCCCACATTTGCATTTAGTGTGACCATAGACAAAACTTTGTGCCGATACACGTAGGTGTGGGAGTACCGTTATAGGAATAACGTAAAACTTTTGCGCTTTTAGCCTAGTTGCGCAGAGATATAGCAATTTTTTCGAATGTACGTATGAATCGAATTATTTATCAATGAATCCTTTTGCGCTGTTTAGATTAAGCCAGGGGTTCCCAAACTTTTTCAGTCCACGGCGTTCTTTCAAGTTTGCTATTTTGTTACGACGCCGTAACCTAGCTAGCTGGTAGTGGAAATAAATACAGTCGATAAAAACACGTACAATGATAATAGTTGTATATTAAAATATCTATTATATGGATCAGTGTATGTTGGATATTTAATAATGTATGTTGTACCTGCCAATGACGAAGTTAAGCTACAGCAGAATGGTTAAAATGAGTGCGGCGCTCCTTTTTTCATTGTACGGCGCAAGAGGGCGCTGCGATGCATACTTTGGGAACCTCTAGATTAAACAATCGCGGTATTGCGAGGACAACAAGTTATTGTCGTCAAACATCAGAAAATTAGGTTGAAACTGAAATATAGCTAAAATCCAAATACATAAATTGTGTACTAATTACTAACTAACTAACTGGGTGTTAGGCAACCGCTTCCAAAAACGAAGACAGACGATAATACTAATGATACCTTTGATGATGGGAAGGAAAAAAAATCGGTCCCGATTTAAAAAAAATCATTAAAAAATCAGCGGAGGAGGTGAAGGTGGAGCGGACACTCGCCCGCGCTCATACTTCGTCCCTATAGCACCCATGCTGACACTTGTGTCAGTGTCAGAGCTAATTACAGTACATTCGCATTCAGAATAGTTTTGTTGCTGTTAATTACATATTATTGCTATTTTCCTGTTTATTTATTTTTTCTCTTAATTGTTCTTCTTCTTCTTCCTAGCGTTATCCCGGCCTGGTGCCAGGGTCCGCTTTCCTACTTAGCTTTCTCCACTTTGCCCGGTCTTCGGCATCCTTTTGTGTGAAGTTATTCGCCTTTATGTC
The DNA here is from genome assembly GCA_015888305.1 of Antheraea pernyi. Lineage (NCBI taxonomy): Eukaryota > Metazoa > Arthropoda > Insecta > Lepidoptera > Saturniidae > Antheraea > Antheraea pernyi. Next base: position 336,808 of record MU158816.1, read on the forward strand.
CGCCTTCACCACGTCCAGCCAGCGTTTTTTGGGCCTGCCGCGGGGCCTTGGGCCTTGTACAGTGATGTTGAGACATCTATTTCCGACATAGTCAGGGGGCCTGTGACTTATGTGGCCGTACCAGCGGAGACGAGTCTCCTGCAGCTTGTCTGCGATGTCACGGACTCCAAGACTACGACGGATGTGTTCGTTTCGAATACGATCTAACCGCGTAACGCCACACATCCATCGTAGCATTTTCATCTCAGTGACGTGTAGCTGCTGGACATGCCTACCGAGGACCGGCCACGTTTCGCTGCCATACAACAAGACCGGTCGGATGATGCACTTGTACACTAAGCCTTTTAATTTCACCGGTATTCTTTGATCGCATAGAACACCGGTGACCTCTCGCCATTTCGCCCAGGCGGCGCCTATTCGGGATTGGACGTCGTGATCGATTGATCCGGACTCGTGTATCACAGACCCTAGGTACTTGAAGCTGCTGGTCTTAGCGACGCTTTCGTTACCAATTTTTAAGGGTTCTGGGTCCGTGTAACTACATGCCATGTATTCGGTCTTCGCAACATCTTCGGTACATCATTAGCCACGGAGATGGTTCGTGGACCTTTGCCGAAATTACGTCAAGCACTACGCTGAACAGAAAAGGGCTCAGAGCTGAGCCCTGGTGGACACCAACTGTGATCGGGAATGGGCGAGTATCTCCAACAGCAGTCCTCACTACGGATTTCGAATTATGGTACATGTTTCGGATGATATCAATATAGGTTTGTGGCACGTTTTTCTCCTTCAACGCCCACCAAATACTGGACGCGGTACGCAGTCGAACGCCTTTTGCAGGTCAAGAAAAGCCATGTGTAATGACTTATTTCTTTCCCTGTACGCCTCTACCAGCATTCTGAGGGCAAAGATGGGGTCTATGGTACCAAAGCCAGGACGAAACCCATACTGACACTCCGAGACAACGCACTCTTGCCGGAGCCTGGCATCGATTATGCGTTCGAAGAGCTTCATGGTATGACACATGATCTTAATACCTCGGTAGCTACGACAATCCTGTACATTACCTTTACCTTTGTAGATTGGAGTGATGATGCTAGATCTCCAAGAATCAGGCATACTGCAACTAGTGAGTATGTGGTTAAAAAGGTCAGTAAGTATAGTCACACCATAAAGCCCCATCGATTTCCACGCTTCAATCGGTAAGTCATCAGGGCCCACAGCTTTTCGGATTTTCATGTTGCGGAGACAACGTAGTACCTCGTCAGATGATATAGGGGCAACAAGCCCAAGATTAGGAGGTAGTTCTGGTGGGGAAATATTTGCGCGTTGAGTATTGAGTAGCTCGTTGAAGTAGCTCCGCCACCTCTCCTTCACCATAGTTGCGTCGCAAACAAGAGTGCCATCTGAGTTCTTCACACAAAGACATTTAGTCATATCCTGCGTTGCTTTCTCGCGTGCCTTTGCCAAACGAAAGATGGACTTTTGGCCCTCTCTGGTCTAATTCTCTTATTGAAATTAAAGTAAGTTAATTAATTAAAATAAGTTCAGCCATTTTATTAACCGACTTCGAAAAAGGAGGAGGTTACTACGTTCGGTTGTGTGTATTTTTTTTAACCGACTTCGAAAAAGGAGGAGGTTACTACGTTCGGTTGTGTGTATTTTTTTTAACCGACTTCGAAAAAGGAGGAGGTTACTACGTTCGGTTGTGTGTATTTTTTTTAACCGACTTCGAAAAAGGAGGAGGTTACTACGTTCGGTTGTGTGTATTTTTTTTAACCGACTTCGAAAAAGGAGGAGGTTACTACGTTCGGTTGTGTGTATTTTTTTTCCACTTTGCCCGGTCTTCGGCATCCTTTTGTGTGAGGTTATTCGCCTTTATGTCCGCCTTCACCACGTCCAGCCAGCGTTTTTTGGGCCTGCCGCGGGGCCTTGGGCCTTGTACAGTGATGTTGAGACATCTATTTCCGACATAGTTAGGGGGCCTGCGACTTATGTGGCCGTACCAGCGGAGACGAGTCTCCTGCAGCTTGTCTGCGATGTCACGGACTCCAAGACTACGACGGATGTGTTCGTTTCGAATGCGATCTAACCGCGTAACGTCACACATCCATCGTAGCATTTTCATCTCAGTGACGTGTAGCTGCTGGACATGCCTACCGAGGACCGGCCACGTTTCGCTGCCATACAACAAGACCGGTCGGATGATGCACTTGTACACTAAGCCTTTTAATTTCACCGGTATTCTTTGATCGCATAGAACACCGGTGACCTCTCGCCATTTCGCCCAGGCGGCGCCTATTCGGGATTGGACGTCGTGATCGATTGATCCGGACTCGTGTATCACAGACCCTAGGTGTTCACGGCCGCTAGGTCTGATACGAGGCAGGTACTGAGAATTGAATCTCCCTCTGCATTTGCGCGACCAAAACCATGAACACGCTCAAACCCTCGAGATCCTTCGCCCACATGCCCGTTAAGGTCTCCGCCAACGATGATATTTTCTGAATTGGGAATGCCGCGCAGTATGTGCTCCAGTTCGTTCCAGAAGGTTTCTTTCTCCGACTCTTGGCAACCGACTTGAGGAGTATAAGCACTGATTAAATTAGTGATTACACCTTCAATCAGTACCTTAACCCGAATAAGTCTGTCGTTTCGTCTGTCGACTTCAAGAAGACCTTTCTGAAAGTCTTCAGACAGTACAACCGCTACGCCATTCTTCCCGGAAGGAGAACCAGAGTAGATCAGTTTGTAACCCTGACCGATGTCCCGTGATTTACTTCCTTTCCAACGTGTCTCCTGTAGGAATGCAACATGCACCCGGCGTCTCATCAGTCCGTCTGCCCGTTCTCGGTGGCGGCCAGTAAGGGAACCTATGTTCCAAGTGGCAAAGCGGAGTTTCTTTCTGAGTACTTGCGTCCTTAGCCGTGCCCGTACTTGACACGGTAGCCCTCGTCCACTTGTCGCAGGTGTAGGGCGATGTGCCTG
>MU158816.1:340423-372447 GCA_015888305.1 Antheraea pernyi
CTCGTCCGCCAGGTCCTGCTGCCACCTTTCGACGGCGTCCCCCCTGAGACGCCGTCTCTCCGCCTCTACCTCCCTGGGAGCCGGAGGCTCCCCCCTTCGTTTCCTCGCCGCCGTGAACTCGTACACGGCGGCGAGATCTCCTGCCTCCAGCTCCCAGGGCAGGGCGCCGGCGAGCGTGAAGGCCGCCGCCGAGGACACTGTCCGGTACGCCCGGATTGCCCTCAGTGCCACCGTGCGCTGCGCATTGCGGAGCGCACGCACGTTGGCGGCACCGAGGGCATCAGCCCAGACTGGTGCCCCGTAGGAGGCCATCGCCCGCACGACTCCCATGTAGAGTCGGCGGCACCCGGCGCCCGGTCCCCCCACGTTGGGGAGTAACCGGCCGAGTGCCGCCGCCGCCCCAGATATTCGCGGTCCGAGCCTCGCAAAGTGGGGCTCGAACCGCCAGCGCCCGTCCAGGGTGAGGCCCAGATATTTCATCTGGGTCCCCACCCTGATCCGGGCTCCCTCCACCACAATGTGAGCCCGAGGAGGTGGCCCCCGCCGAGGCCCATGAAAGAGTAGAGCCTCGGTCTTCTCGAGGGCCACCCTGAGGCCCAACCTCCTTATGCGCCCGACCACGAGGGTTGTGGCCATCGTGGCCAGGCGCTCCGCGAATAAGTCTGTCGTTTCGTCTGTCGACTTCAAGAAGACCTTTCTGAAAGTCTTCAGACAGTACAACTGCTACGCCGTTCTTCCCGGAAGGAGAACCAGAGTAGATCAGTTTGTAACCCTGACCGATGTCCCGTGATTTACTTCCTTTCCAACGTGTCTCCTGTAGGAATGCAACATGCACCCGGCGTCTCATCAGTACGTCTGCCAGTTCTCGGTGGCGGCCAGTAAGGGAACCTATGTTCCAAGTGGCAAAGCGGAGTTTCTTTCTGAGTACTTGCGTCTTTAGCCGTGCCCGTACTTGACACGGTAGCCCTCGTCCACTTGTCGCAGGTGTAGGGCGATGTGCCTGCGCGTCGTTATACGGCGACGCCCTAGCCACAGCACTCAAAATTCTATTCGACTTACCCATAATAAGTGACAGATTTGTGATATTATATGAAGCGGATCTCCTAATAACAACAAATATCATGAAGTAACAATTAAGAGAAAAGAAAAAGAGTAAGGGGTTCAAACAACACCTCACGGACCCTAGTCAACCTCACCTGCACGTGGTGCACCCTGCTGCCTCTTTTTCTTTTCTCTTAATTGTTACTTCATGATATTTGTTGTTATTAGGAGATCATCCACTTTGAAAAATGATCTTTCTATTGAAAGTATTGGCCCACTATAAATAAATGTACAAGACAACGCCATCGGAGTTATAGCTTTCGTTATATATTTCACATGCAAAATATTCTGAAAGTTGCAAACTGGTTGTTATATTCCCACATCCTTATTACTTAATGTAGTAGGCAAATATCTACTTGAATTACTCGTCTAGGGGTAAATTTCGCTCCCGCACACCAGACTAGGCCCCCGTCGGCAGCGGCTCAAGCCTAGGTCCGTTCTCTCGGCATGGAGCCCTTGAGAACGCTGCTCGTGCGATACATTGACACTTTTTTTTTTTTTTTCTCGAACTGACTACGCTATTGACCATGCAAGGTCTTAACAGCTTCACCGGACTACTAAGGCGAGCGCTTAAGGCACTCAGCCTGTACCTTCGATAGCTCAGTTGGTAGAGCGGTGGACTGTAGATGGTTAGCAACTGATACATTGACACAAAATCTTACAACACTTCAACAACATTACATATATCACCTCCACACACGTGCACGCATGCTTACACATGAAAGTGGAAGGCTTTTATTTTTTCCCTTATCGAAATGAAATAGTTTAGAAAAATTACAAAACACATATAACGAGTTGTCGAGGTATGTATTCTTGGTACACATATATGTTTCAATAACTCATATAAGTATGAACATGTAGCTTAGCTTAGGTTAGCTCCGGAGATTGTCATACTTATGTGTGACAACACTTTTGGTTGTTTATGAGTGGTTTTCTCTGGTGGTTTCTTGATTATCTTTTGACTTTGGCTTGTTTTGGATTCTGGACTTGTTTTTGCACCTGACTCGGCTTTTATTTTTGATTTAACGTTGATTTCTTCTGTTTTGACTTGGTTTTGTTTTCTCGGACTGTTTTCTTGCTACCTGACTGACCTGGCGCGTTGAACGGACTTTGCTCTTTTGCCTCTTGGCTTGCTGGAGACCCTGGGGTCTCCAATAAACCATAAACGCAAAGCGCATCACTAAAAAGCGGGCGAGCGTGTCGGTTGATTCCGACACGGAAACGGAGGGGCAGGGTGCTCCTAAGATTAACACCTCTCAGAGGGGGGACTGCCAGAAAGGGTGGTAGACACGGGGGTGGCCGCGGAATTATGGGGGAGGCTGACGGGTCGTTTGACCGGGCCTTGGCGGGCAGTTTGAGCGCGGCGGAGTCGGAGGCGGGATCTGACACCGGCTCGGTCGTTGCCTCGGCGGCTGGCTCCAAGGCCAACTTAAAGGCGGGATCAGCGGTGAGCTCGGAGGCAGAGGGGGACCCGATTGACGTGGACGTCTTGGACGTCTTCACGTTGAAGGCTCTGGCAGGTGTAAAGGTGACGCCCATTATTGAGACCGTAAAAAAGTCTCAAAACCTGCAGGGGCCCTGCTTTAAAGTTTTGAAGGGCGCGGCTAAGACCCTCCGGGATGTGGTGGAGGCGCTTGCTGATCGGATGGAGTTAGCGGAGGTCATGAAGCTCTAAAAGGAGACGAAGAACCTCCGCCGCCACGTCGAAGATCTCGAGGCGGAGGTTTTGGCTTGGAAGCAGGAGACGAGCGCCAAAAGGCAGATCCCTCCGCCTCCAGCACCAGCAATGGCACCGACGGAGCCACGCATCAGTGGGAAGAGGTGCTCGCCGGGGCGGTCTCGCGCCTCGAGCGCTCTTTCCAGGTGTCGTTCGGCAATATGCTGAACGCACGCCTGGAGAGCCTGGAAAGTCGCCTCCCTCCGGAGGCAACCGTCCGCCCCCATTGGCGGGGGATAAGAAGAAGGGTGGAGCGGGAGCTCCACCTGCGAGTCCGGCGAGACCGGCACCTGGGCCGCAGGCCCCGACCGCCCCTCTGGGGATCAACTGGGCCGAACTAATGGTCCCGGCGGCGGCATTGAGAAAAGAGGTGGAGTGGTCGAAGGTGCTGGGCAGGAAGAAGAAGGCGGCCCCTGCTCCGGTGCTCAAGGCCACAGTCGCCGTCGTGGTGCCGCCAAAGCCGCCGAGGCCTAAACTGCCGCCCGTTCCCCAATCGGTTGCGGTCATTGTGACATTACAGGATGCCGCAGCCGACAGGAGGGCTACAGGGAGGTCCTCATAAAGACACGGGAATCCATGACCCTTTTTTTTTTATTAGCGTGGGGAAATCCCTTATGTATACCCCACCCTCCCGGGAGGAATCTAGACGATTCAGTGTCCTGGGACGAGATCCTAACGGCCGTGGCGGCGAAGGCCACGTGCAAGGAAGCCGAAATACAGGTGGGCGACACCAAAAGGAACTGGGGGAGTCTCGGCGTAGATCACATGACGCTCCCCGCGGCGGCGACCAGGGAGCTTGTACAGGCCGGCAAACTCCTGGTCGGGTGGAGCGATGCGCGTCCAGCTGCTGGACGAGAAGCCCATGCGCTGTTATAAGTGCAGTTATAAGTGTTATAAGGGCCTCCTCGTCCAGCAGGGGGGACGGCTGTTACCGCTACAAAACAGCCGAATGCAAGGCGGAGGCGGCCCGCTGCGCCGTATGCGCGGAGGCGTATGCGTGAACTCGTACACGGCGGCAAGAACTCCCGCCTCCAGCTCCCAGGGTAGGGAGCCGGCGAGCGCAAAGGCCGCCACGGAGGCTACGGTGCGGTACCCCCTTATTGTTATTGTTATATGAGCCCCTCAGAATGGGGATCAAACCGCCAGCGCCCGTCCAGGGTGAGGCCCAAATACTTCATCTGGGTCCCCACCCTGATTCGGGTGCCCTCCACCAAGGTTCAAGGTGGTGGCCCTCGCCGAGGCCCGTGAAATAGTAGGGCCTCGGTCTTCTCGAGTGCCACTCTGAGGCCCAAGTGCTGAATGCGCCCGACCACGAGGGTTGTTGCCATCGTGGCCAGGCCCTTCACCTCCTGCCAACTTCCGTCCCGGGCTACGACTAGGGTGTCGTTCGCGTAACAAATTATGCGCGCTCCAAACGGGAGCACGCTTCAGGCAATAGCCCAAGCCGAGGAGTGCGGTGCACCCTTGAGCTAATTGCCCAAATAAAATTGACAGAGTGCCTTAAGCGCTCGCCTTAGTAGTCCGGTGAAGCTGTTAAGACCTTGCTAGGTCAATAGCGTAGTCAGTTCGAGAAAAAAATCTATTTAAATTATAATTTATTAAAATTTAAAAACGTAATGTATTGTCCGTGTAATATCGGGACAACTTAAACTAAATGTTGATGTTAAATTCCTGTAATAATAATTTGATTTTGTTTTGTATTAAAATCTTGACTGTACTATGCGCAAGACCTATATTCAGAGCGGCCAAAAAGTTTGACGCGGATTATACGATTACATTGATTAAATCCTTCTTACATTCATCGTAGTCCCAAGTGCTTCTTTATTTTCTAGAGTCCGGCCCCTTGAAAAATAATTTTGGATATTATATTTGTGTATATTAATTATTTTATTTTATTTAAACTTAAGTTGTGACTATAATTATATAATTTTTTATTATTATACCGTACAGTTTAAAAAATTTAACTTTACTGGAGAGCAGTGAAGATGCGCTTGCGACGACTATGGGCGGACGGATACACGCACTTGATGAGGATGCGTTGAACGTGTTGCTTTCTAACGAAACACGTAATAATTCACGAAAGAAACCCTCGGTAAGAATTTGAATGTATACTATTAAGAGTTGGAATGCGTAAATTAAAAAACCGATAAAAAAAAACAACTTTTCATAATCCACATTAACAAAATAGCGAGCTCAGGTTAAGTTACTTATTGTTTGAATTCCATTGACCCTTTACTATTTTTTAAATTAAGAAATTTCTTAACTTTATCCGAAAATTTTAATAAGAACTCTGTCGCCAGACGGACTTTTCTTTTCCTTGTTTTGGATATCGCCAAAGCATTTGCGAGGTCAAAGATGGACTTTAAAGGTGACTAATTTCTAGTTAGGTAATTAAGTTCTAGTTAAATAAATTCTTACTTATCTTATAAATGCGGTTGTGAGTTTGTTTGTTTATTTATTTGCTATGCTTTTTTCACGTCTTAGCTATTTAATCGATCACCATGAAGGTTTGCCTACACATTGTTAGCGGTACAAAGAAGGATATCCAGAGATAGTAAAAGTACTGTACCCGAGAGATTGGTCAAATCTGCGTTAACGCGAGCGAAACCGTGAGGCAAAGCTAGTAATTTAGTAAAGATTCCTGTAAATATACTTTATACATGAAGTAAAAGTACTTTATACACGCTTGACCTGGGGAGTAAGCTGGTGAATGCGTGACGAGAACGTTACGAAAAGTGTGATAGGGCGAGGCGAACGAAAGTGGAGAGGGAGATATAAGTTAGTGAAGATAGTACATAGTTAGTAAAACCCATAATAAATTTAAATATTTGTAGAAAATTAATATAATACTTATATTAGGGTATGCCCAAAACGTTTTTTTTTTCTTGCTCTCACCCCAAAATATTATAGGATATATCCAAGCAAAAATTATGGCCAAAGGCCAATAGCCGCAAAAGATAAAAAACGCAAAATTATTAAAATTCAAATTTGAAGGATCCGTAGAAATTAAAATATCAAAGATAGAAATTTAACTCAATGAATTTTTTGTTGATAATTTATTCTAGAGACCTATCCATTCATTCATTTTTACAAAATAAAATTACTTCACCATATTATTCATATGGGAAAATTAAAAGTTCGTTGGAGGACCTTTTGAAATTGAAATTAAGAGCTGTCCTTTGGACATAATTTTTGTTTGGATATATACTATGGTATTTTGAGGTGAGAGCCTGAAAAAAAATCTGCTACTTTTGGCACACCCTAATGTATATTATATTTTATACATATATATATATATATAGATGGAGCTAAAGAAGTTTTACTTCAGTCGTGTGGTCTAAAGCACACTCGTGGTTTTTTTACATACAGTTACGGAATCAATCAAGATCTATACAAGAACGGTCAGGTGATGGGTGGAGTGCTTTCACGAAACTCCCACACCTCAGTGGTCACAGTAAGCCTCTACATAGACGAGGCACAAGTCAAAGCTCTACTGAAGGTGCGTTGACTGCAATTTCAACAATATATAATATCACGAAACAATGAATTGATAACATTAGAAATTGTTGTATAAAAGAATATATGAAAGTAGCACCAGTGTCAGAGAAGTTGAATTGTAATAAGTTAGAGACATATAACTTGTAGGGTTTGGGTAACAGATTTGGTCGTCCCATGTTTCAGACTTAACAAAACCAGTAATAGTTTCTTAGGTAATAATGTTAGGTTTTACAATAAAGTCCCAAAACATATTACCGATTTGCCGGACTGTAAATTTAAGCACCATGTCAAGCGGATTTTATTGTCGAAAGGCTACTATAGAGTGGTCCTATACGTGAACGATGGTGACGTCTGGAGTTGACTCCTCTCTGTGCATGCACTAAAAACGGTATTGTAACGTATAATGTATATGAAATATATATAGTTAAAAAGATGTACCCGATCGAGTTTCTTGCCGGTTCTTCTCGGTGACTGGGTTGTTTTCCGAACCGGTGGTAGTTTCGACGTTCATAAGCGCCTTATTAGGGCCTAAACTGAATAAAGTTGTATAAATTTGAGTTGATTTGGTTAGAGAAGTTGAATTGTAATAAGTTAGAGAGATAACTTTTAGGGTTTGGGTAACAGATATAGTATTGAAAGAACGGAGAAGCAATGTGTGGATTGTGTAAAGATTAGTATGTGTTTACAAGGTGTGGATACTCAAATGACAGTTGACAGAGGAGATTGGAAGAGGAAAATATGTGGCTCTCCTATGACTGACTTGAAATTGGCAGAATGAATATCTACGGGACGCCATTATTAAAAGTTCAAATCCAAGAAAATATGTTTTACAGGCCCTACTTTGCGTGAGGTTTAGAGAAATGAATATTAACAAGTAAAGGCTATATGCCAACAATAAGAGAATGTTTGGTCATGGATTGTTTAATGTAACATGTATAAGACAAGGTTTAGTTACGAGTGATTACGTAGAAGAAGATGAATATAGATATACTGGACCAAAATGAAATAAATTCCCAAATGTAGCTTTTGAAAGATATACTTCAGTATTGCGTTTGGTAGCAGAATGCCCAGAAATATCAAAATGTATACATTGTCGAATTGATAGAATTGTCGCAGCTATAATAAAAACCATTGTATTTTTTTTAGAAAATAAAATGGAAGTGGATTTGTCTCAATCGATATCTGTAACTCGACCATTGGCTGGTGGAGCAGAGGGTGATAGTGCGTCATCTGTTACAGAAAATTATTTTACAAAATGTAAGATATAAAAAGAATTTTAGATTTAATAAAAGCTGCACATCTATAATCAGAAATTAATACTTTCTTGATAAAATAATTCCAATAGGTGTATGTATTTAAAGACTTAATGATTGTCTGTGATAACCTTGCACTGGGAACAGAACGATATCGATAACTTTTAAACATTCAACCATAAAGGCACATTAAAGAGAGTGGTGATCGCTCATTTGATAGCGCTTTTGGATACTGCTTCAGTTGACGTCGGTTCCAATCATTGTGACTGTGTTGGAGCTTTCCGGGAAGGGAAATATTCTGATGAAGCCATTGCATTGTGGTATGGATTTTTTTAAGCCGTCCTATCTAGGTACCACCCTCCAATTGAAGATCTGTGTCCAAGAACCTATAGATATGTTCCGGCAACTGAAATTGACAGCCAGTTGTCTCTAGGTTTAACGTGTTTACGATCTTAAACCGCATGGTCATTTAACACCAGATAGAATTGTGATCAAACGCTAAAACCTGTAGCTACAGAGTACGTCATCTTCTTTGGCAGACTGGCTGAAACGTTTTGAATTTATTGTAAATAGAATATGTCGTTCAAACAATTGTACGGTCTCTTGTGTACACAAATACCATATATGGATTTAGAAATCAACAATCTATTATATGCATTTCGAGACTTATCGTTACGCTGTTCAAGTCAGTCTAGACTCCTATAGTAGTGAACCCGAGGCTATAAAGTATATATCATTACATAGTATAAAACAAAGTCCCTATATCTGTCAGTCTGTTCACGATAAACTCAAAAACTACTGAACAGATTTTTATTCGGCTTTCACCAGTAGATGAAGTGACTCATAAAGAAGGTTTAGGTATATAATTTGTAAAGGCTTATTTATTATCAGGGCGAGACAACATAGTAGGCACGCTGGTAAAGTGTAAAAAAGACGAGTACAATTGTAAGGTCCTTTTTCATATTGTTATTATCCTTTATCGAAGCTTGTTATGTGATACGTATTATTACGATAACTTTCATTTCAGCTCTAAGCCCTGATACAGGTGCAAGACGGAAACAATTTGGCCACACTAAATCTTCATCATGCGATACTGGTACTGATACTATTCTAGGAAATATTGCTGTTAAGCATTTAGCGGTCCAAATGCCTACAGCGTCATATGAACAATATGAGAGGTAACGAAAACTAACATGAAATAAACTTTTAAAATATATATTACAGTGTTTTATTAAGATGAATTCAAAGGTCTATATTAGGATGTGCCAAAAAAAGTCGATATTTTTTTTTTGCTCTCACCCCATAATACCTTAGTATACTCGTATATCCAAACAAAAATTATGTCCAAAGGACAGCTCTTAATTTAAGTTTTAAGAGGTCCTCCAACGAAATTTAAATATTCCCATATAAATAATATACTTAGGGGAAAAAAATTGAACATTTTTATCACCTGCAAACTGTGAAGAAATTTTATTTTGTAAAAATGAATGAATAGGTCTCATTAAGCGATAAATTATCAATAAAAAATTCATTAAGTCAAATTTCTACCTTTAATATTTAAATTTCTATGGATATGTATATGTATATATATAAAAGAATAATGTGACTTTAACTAAGCATCATCAACGCATACCCTAATTTACTGGGAGCAAGGCCATGAAAATTGCATACGGGTCCTTTTACATTGTAGGTAAGCACAAAGGATGGATTTTTAGTGGTGTGAAAGAGAATAACAATTTGTACGTTAATCTGTCATTGAAACTCTGTCATTTTTGAGTCATTCAGTTATTCTTTTATATATATATAAAATAAAGAGTCGAAAATAATTAATACATAGAAAACACATGCGAAGTCGTGGCAAATAGCTAGTAATTATATGTTACATTGAATATTAAGCCAAACAATTGTTATAAACGGTTTTATTTGCATACGAAAATTCGGACTCCATTTTGTTGCTTTACTTTGGTTCCAATTTGGTTGCTTTACTTTATTAAATGTCTTTCTATATACTAAAGCCCTTGTAATAGAAATGATTATAAGAAATACTACAAGTTTGGTCATTAGATCGATTGTTTTTTATAGTATGACCGCACTCGAACTGGCCGAGGCGCTCTCACACCGGAGCCTCGATATGCATCGTAAACTCTTTCTCATGGATTTACTCCAAAAAATACTGGAAAAGAATGTTCCAGCAAATAGTTTGCGAGAACTAGTGTTGCGTTCTCTCTACATGCATATTGATAGTGACGATGAACGTGTGCTGGTCGCCATTGCAAGAGCGATGCTGACGGTAACTGTTCTTTTTTATATTCTCAAAATATTTTTGCCATTAAATTATGATCCTGTAACAAGTGAATTCACTGCATATGGATAAACAAGTATAGTGCCAAGCATTTAGACCCTCCTCTTACTTCTTTTTTCTGTCCGACCTCAAATATGAATATGTATCCACGTTAATAACTGCCAGATTACGGATGCAATTGAACTTATAAAATAATATTAGCCTCTAAAAAGTGGATCCACTTCGTGTGGATGAACAACTAGGGTACCAAGCATTAAGACCTTCCTTTTAATTCTTATTTCTGTCCGACCTCAATTATGAAAATTGAGGTCGAAAGGCTGCTTAGATTACGGATGCATTTGAACTTATATAAGCGAATATAAAATTATGGTCCTCTAACATGTGGACCCAGAGCGTATGGACGAACAAATATAGTGCCAAGCATTTAGACATTTTCAGTCCGACTTCAAATATGAATAAATATCCAGTGGCTGCTAAACTACGGACGCAGTAGAACTTAAGTGTCCGTAAATGTTTCAAATATTTAAAGATGTATAATTTCCATGTATAGATGCGAGTAACGGGAACACATTTGGCTTCAGCTTGCAAACTGGTCTTCAAAATCGCAAGGGATGACAAGAATGACAGTTTCTTCCGAAACACTAATCTGCTTGGTATGTATTTGTGTAGTATTTGCTTGTTTTATTTTTTTATATGCTTTATAGGTATGACCACAGCCTCATCCGATGTTACATGACCAAGTAGTCTGAGATGGTAAACACGATAAACCTAGAGGGTGCTGGCTCTTAAATGCGTGTGCCGTAACAACACCAACAGGTGCTTGGCTACAGAATTTCAACTCGAAAGTAGTAGTTAGCCTAACGGACTTAAAAAGAACCCTACCACCTTGCCAATATCGCTCTATCTTGAATACTTTTTCGGGTGAATTTTGTAGATGGCTTATAAGTAACTCCCTAACATGGATCATGATTCGTCTACACGGCAAATTAGCCACAACAGGCGAACGAACGTGGCAGAATCCAGTGATATTATAACTGAAAAGCTGTAGATACGTCATAAACGATTCGACAGCGCCTTGTTAAAACTTGGCTAGCTAGTTTATTTTTGACGGTTGCCCCGTAAATTCGCCCGTGTCTAAGCAACATATAACTATTTCTTTTTCACCACCGATATTGAGAATATGCCATCTTACTTTCACATGTTATCTAAGACAGTGTGGCGTTACAATATTACTTTACGTATGTGTGCGTTATCGTACCGTTTGTTTTGTAAAAATATCATGTAGGTAAACGTATCTACACCTTTTTACTTTTTACTTGGTAGAGCCACGCTGAAGCTATTACTGGTTTCAGCATGAATGGGTCGGCTAGCTCGGGGGATTACCACCCTCTCACAGAAAACCGACGTGAAGTAACAGTGCTTGCATTGTTGCGTTTCGTTCGGTCAGTGAGAGCGCCGGATACCCACCTACCTTCCCCTTCCCCTTCCTTCTTCCCTTCCTCTCCCCCGCCCCAACACAGGCTGGCAACGCACTTGCGACTCTCCTCATGTTGCAAGTGTCTATGGACGGTGGTGATCATTTAACATCAGGTGACCCATCTGTTCGTTTGCCTCCTATGATATAAAAAAATAAATAATAATAATAAATGAGAGTAGCATTAAGACCTTCGACCAAGTGCGTTTATATTCACACGATAATCTAGATAATGTTAAAAAAAATGATCATTAGTTCCGGAGTAGTCCTTGAACAGGTTTCGATACGTTATGGTCTTTAGAGCTACTCGTGGAGGGTTGTGGTCGAGCTGACCCGGTGACTGAGGGAGAGTGCTGTGTGTACGGTGCTGGTGCACTGCGGTTCCTAGCATTAGAGCCGCGGTTATGTGCACTCGCACATCGCGCCGGTGCCCTACACCTCGCAGTATTACATCTCAAAATACTAAACGTTGCAGTAAGTCGAATTCTGTACGCTTTCAAGACCAAATTGAGTCGTTGCATTTCAAATTTTTACGACTTACAAAACTTTAAGAAACGATCGTACACTTCTTTAAAAGACCGGCAACGCACTTGCGACTGCCCTGGTGTTGCTATTGTCTATGGACGGCGGTGGTCACTTACCAACAGGTGACACGTCTGTTCGCTTGACCCAATAGAACAGTGTGCTTAGTGTGAGTTTGCAAAAATATATCGAATAACTTTAACTATGCGATCACCGAGGTTACGGGAAACGTAATGAGACCCGAGTACATGCGAGTGTGAGTTCATTTTATGTTGGCGATTCGTTTGACGTTGTCTCACCGTATCAAATGATTAGTTTGTTTTTATTATGTTGGCAATGTTAACGTCATATGATACCCCGACCAAATTGAAAAGTTTCTATAAACAATATACTCTTCAACAAAACTAGCTACGCATCGATTTAGGCGGGTTACGTAAGCAAACGCAGATTTGTTTATTTACTTGATAGATTTGTGAATGTTACATTTCTACAAATTATACTTTTTAGACAAAATGTACTACATTTATGCACACAAAATCGGTAATTTCGTTACACAAAAATGTAAACTAATCAATGACATTAGAAGAAATTATATGAAACAGTAAGTGTTTGAGGTTATTACATTTGCCGTAAAATGTTATTGTTTTACTGTCTCCACTGATCTTTCCATTTTTTATTTTTCTCTTTTTCAAGTCTTCTTGTGGTCTCTCGCCCTTTTGTTCAATTTAAGTCTACAAGTTAAAGAAGCCAACTCTTCCTTGGACCTTAATAAGATGCCCGTATCTAAAATATATAAATAGCATTATAATTACAACACAAATTCAGTAAAACAATAAAATTTTACGGCAAATGTAATAACCTCAAACACTTACTGTTTCATATAATTTCTTCTAATGTCATTGATTAGTTTACATTGTTGTGTAACGAAATTACCGATTTTGTGTACATAAATGTAGTACATTTTGTCTAAAAAGTATAATTTGTAGGTCTCCGTAGGAGTAGAAATAATTTCATGATCAGGGTCTCATTCTTCTTCCTGTGATACTATAATGCCAAATATAACCAGCATTTTATGTACGGCACAACAAGCCTGAATTCATTCTGCTACATTTTACAGTTCACAGTGATAAACTGCTAGGTTCAAACATTGTTATTGGTTCTTTAGTCTTTTACAAGCATTTTTCATGAATATTTCAGCCCTTGTATGCTTTTCTCCATAATTCGCTTCTGTTGTGCCAGTAGTAGTATGTACAATTAGAATCATCAACAAAGGGTGTAGTGGGAAGCCAATCTCCTAAAAATTTAAACAATATTATTACTGTGAAATAATACATTCATTTGCTATATAAATAAAATACAATTATAGAATCTACATATATTTTTTCATGTATATTATGGAATTAAAAATAAATAAATATTGATATAAAAAAATAATGGAATTAAATTTTCCTATTTCAATTACAAAGTATATGGTGAAAAAACATTTGTTTTCCCGGTTTATTTGTTTATTCTAAGTAATGCACTGGCAATTTGTCTAGATACACCCATGTCAGACATATTATATATATATTAGCAAAAGCCACACCGTTTTCCCATGTTAGTGCAATAATTATATGGTTATATAGTTGACTATATTGTATCCCATATAACTAAGTCATATAACCTATAATATGGTTTTCATCAACCCAATCATATGTGAAAAAAATATTTGCAGGTTATTTATAGCATTCTAATACATATCATTTCCTTAAGTTAACATAATATTTACCATTTATCCATTTAAGAGACTGGTAGTGTTTACAATAGTAATAAAGATGTTCATCTTCTTTAGCAGGTCCAAACACAATGCAATGACTACCATCAATACAGCTAATCACAGCATTTACAATGAATCCTGAAAGAATTAATAAATATATTCATATCTGTATGTTAGGACATATATGTACCAATTATAGATATATAATTTTGTTTAAATTGGAATATAGTTATATTATTTAGTAAAAATTGTGTCACCCTGCTCATAAGTTGTCTGTTTAAAGATATCAATTTGAAACAAATTGTAACTAGTTTTATTTATTACAGTAACTCTTGAATATACCATATGTATATACATTTTAAAATAAACAAATACACAGAAATTACTATGGATATATGTTTAAAATGTTAGATGTAAAATATACATATTCCTTACAATGCATTATTCATGAGAGTTTATTTGCTACCTCTATTAGCTCCTGATAGGATCCAGACACATGTGTATTAAGCACATTTTGTAGAGATCACGATTATTGCACTTATATGATAAAAAGTTCACTTATTAAGATCAACAATATTTACCTTTATTTTCAATGTAACTCGTAGTGATGAAGACTTTAGATTTGTTTGTCGTATAAGTTCTTTACACAAACACTGTAATGCTTTCTTTATGAAGTGATACCTTTTCATAATATGTATCTCCATAAGATCTTCTAATGGATCATTGCTACTGCGAACTTTTGTTTGAACAATGGCCATATTATTTCTTATATCTTGTACTCTCAGTATTTTGAACATTTTCAACACAAAAATAACGCACTCCTATATAATTTATGCTATAAAAACACTTTTACGCTACAAAGCTAAACTTTTCACGACAAAAATCACAGTGAAACATATACTAGCGTAAATATGAATATGTTTCGTACAAACAACAAATACAAAGAAACAAAATGTTGACTATAGCTAACTTCAGGGTGTCGGTTTTTCGTGACGGCGTGCGCTCGCATCGTCATAACTTCAAGGTATCGGTTCTTCGTGACGGTGTGCGCGCGCAACGTAAGAATTTACTCTCATCATTTTTCCCTAACGCGCCAAAAGAAGTATAACTTCAAGCATTAAACTTGTTATATGACTGATTCTAATCGGATTTAGTTCACTTTTATTCTGTGTGCTTAGTGTGAGTTTTTGTACACACTCGAACGCGTTGACGTTCACTACGGTTTGTATGGGATTTTAAAAAGTGAACTAAATCCGATTAGAATCAGTCATATAACAAGTTTAATGCTTGAAGTTATACTTCTTTTGGCGCGTTAGGGAAAAATGATGAGAGTAAATTCTTACGTTGCGCGCGCACACCGTCACGAAGAACCGATACCTTGAAGTTATGACGATGCGAGCGCACGCCGTCACGAAAAACCGACACCCTGAAGTTAGCTATAGTCAACATTTTGTTTCTTTGTATTTGTTGTTTGTATTTCTTTGTATTAAAACTTTCAATGTATTAAAAACCTTTTTTCTATTGTTAGTGTCGTTTTTTCTACAAACGTAGAATAAGGCGAAAGATAAAATTTTTGAAAAGATTTTTATCTTGTTACGCCAAAGAAGTATAACTTCTAACGCGTGTACAATAAGTAAACACACGCTTTTTTTAAGATTTCCATTTTTATACACCGAGAACGAAGATCAAATTTTGCCGTTTATAAGGTTTTTTTTTAATGATCTTTATTTTACATGTACAAAATTTGAAGATTTTGAAAAATAACATAAGATATTAGGAACGGCTAAAAATGGAATAAGGTCATTTTGAAACGTAACGACTCAACTAATGTATTTTTTTCTTAGATTAATAAAGTCCAATACAAAATACGATGCGCTGAAGTACCTCGCCACCAGTCATGTAAATTTATTCGTTTTTGGCAAGACATGGCAATTATATCTAACAGTATCGCAACCACAATACACCACCCACTGTGGCACTTATGCGTTTCATGTTCCACCATCAGCCGCTATATATCCAATAATTAAGTAAAGTATTTATACCTCACTGTCCCAATACCTTCATGGACCTGTTCATAAGCCCGTTACAGTATCTGTATTTTATTTTGTCGCGTTTCAGGATCGATCAGTGAATATCCAGCTATCGAAAGACTTGTAGGCTCTCTCGAGTGTCGTTGTCGCTGAGGTACGCTGAGGTCAATTTGTCGTGTTAATATAAAAAAAACAGGTGTGTGTGGTGTAAAGACCCACGATAGAATGGAAACTTTTGTATTACAGTAAAAAAAATACAACAAAAACCAACGTTACGCGTTGTCCCCAAGCGGTCACCCATCCAAGTACTAACCGCGACCGACGTTGCTTAACTTCGGTGATCAACACTCCACCCGACACAATTACCCCCCTCAATTTTTGTCACACTAAAAGGTTACCGATGAGAATTTCAAAGTCCTCTAAGCTATATAAGAAGTTTCACTACAAACATGTTTTTTTTTCGAGCTGCCTACGTTATTGGCCTGTCAGCTTCTTCTATTTATTGTAGCACGGCAAAATGACTGCACTAAGCCTAATGGTAAGCACAGTATAATCCAATAAAAATGGCGACCACCGAGTGACACACTATTCATCGCCGGTCGCCGCTTTCATGCCGCCCTGCGATAAGCTGGATATGCACAGGCTGATCCCGAAACTCGACCCGCAGAGGCGAATCACTATGATGGTCTTTTTCGCCATATACATGGTGGTTGCGACCCGGTCAGGCTGTAAAACCCTACCACCCCGCTTTCGCCATTGCCTTGTTCGTTATTCAGCAGGGTGCTCCGCGTGCAGGTGAGGTTGGCTTGGGTGTCTTAGTTTAGACTTAGTAAAATCGGTAATAGTTATTTCGGAAATACTGTTAGATTTTACAACAAAGTCCCAAAGGATATTACCGATTTGCCGGATTGCGAATTTAAGCGCCATGTCAAGCGGGTTTCGGTGTCAAAAGGCTATTATAGAGTGGATCAATATGTGAACGATGGTGATGTCTGGAATTGACTCATCTCTGTGCATCCATTAAACACGTTTGTGACATTTACTATTATATAGAATATATTATTATTCTAAATATCATATATATTTGTTAAAAAGATAAACCCGATCGAGAGTTTCTTGCCGGTTCTTCTCGATGACTGGGTTGTTTTTCGAACCGGTGGTAGTTTTGACGTTCATGAGTGCCTTCTTAGGGCCTAAATTGAATAAAGTGTTTTTGATTTTGATTCTACACCCCAAAACCGCTTCACCGGAGTACCTTTAAAAATGCTTAATGGACTCGATTGAACATAGAAAGCGGAAAACCCTCGTTCCGTGTCGGAGGAGTCGACACACGCGCTGTACCAGCTGACTGGCGCGCTACGGAACCTCGCGGGGGGCGGGTGTGACGCGTGTGACGCGAGCGGCGAGCGCGACACGCACGCGTTCGTGACGAGCGGCGCGCTCGGCGAGCTGCTCGCCGCGCTCACTCTGCACACCGATCAGGACGTGCTCACCAACGTCGCCAGGTGTCTCAGGTGAGCATAAATATCACTGGTTTCAGCATGAATGGGTCGGCTCGCTCGGGGTAGTACCACTCTCTCATAGAAAACGGACGTGAAGTAACAGTGCTTGCATTGTTGCGTTTCGTTCGGTCAGTGAGAGCGCCGGAGACCCACCTCCCCTCCCCTCTCCTGTCCTCTCCTTTTACCTTCCCTACCCCTCCCCCCAAAGGGTGGCAACGCACTTGCGACTCCTCTGGTGTTGTTAGTGTCCATGGACGGTGGTGATCACTTAACAGCAGGTGACCCACCTGTTCTTTTGCCAACTATAACATAAAAAAAAACCTAATATTTACACTAGTATATACAGGTTTATTGGTAATTCGATGTATTGTCGTTAGGAGGTGATAGGTATGATTATTTGTGATTATTTTAACTCCCATAAGAGTTATGCAAAAAAAGTGAACCATTTTTGAGTTATGTTTTTAAACTTTTTTTTTTCATCATAAGTCAAAAATGCAACATCAAAAATATATTGAAATCTTATTCTTTTCTGATTTATAAAAACGATTTAATAACTATTTATCAATATTAAAACAACAATTATCGGTCTACATTTAGAAATGCAAGACGAAAAACCATATTAATTCAATACTATTTTGAGATTTTTTCCACTAAAGTACCTTAAAAACACAGAAAAAACCTTATGAACGTTATGAGAAACAACCGTTTTCATTAGCTCTTCAACAATGCATAACACGTTACATTACGCCCTGTAACGCCAGTAACCTGTAACGCTCACCTTTATAATTATAATTTTCACTACGAATGTTCAAACACACTACAACGTGATAGTGTATACAAAAGGCGAAAATATTGATTGGTTAACATTGACATATAAAAAGCCAAGACCCGCATAGTCTCGAATAAAAGTAGCGCTGAAAACCGGCCGCAAAAACTACCCGATATACATACGTGGTTATATTTATGCTATAAACTTATGATTTTGCAAATTCAACCTCACCTGAACGATTGAAAGTTGTTTTTTGATGTGAAACATCTATAGGCGAGGGTAAATCTGATTGTTGACGTGGTAAAACGTGGCGACGCGATGCCATGCGCAAGCGACTGTACGCAAACTTGACTGAGCTCGCATACCTATAGTGTATACAGTGTTGTTTACTACGCTACATATGTGCTTCACACCTGCCAGGCGTCCCGTGACGGCTCAATTTTTTTTTAAATCCAAAATTACGCCTCGTTTCTTTGTGTCGGATGTGAGACGTTAAGTGTGCATCTTGGGTTTTTGTATATCAATGATGGTTGAGGGATATAATGTTGTCGGTCAGTGTGTTGTCGGCGGAGGAGTCGTGTTGCGCGTGGTTGTGTGCTTCGGGGAGCAGTAGTCGCGCGGTGCTGCGCGCTCTGGCCGCGTGTGCACCGCGCGCGCCGCTCGCCGTACGACTCGCGTACACACTCGGAAATATGGCCGCCGCAGACGAACGCGCCAGAATTCACGTACATAACTTTACATCCCTTTACAATTACACTACACTTTGTAAACATTTTAAATATTTACAACAGTTTTTAACACTTACAGAAAATGCTTTGCTTTAATTAATTATAATCTTTTATACCAGGTGACTGTTTAGACATTCGCATTATTCTAGGATATGATACTTCATGGTGACATTTAACGTATAAAATAATAATATTAAAACAAATACTAATAAACAACCAAGAAAACCTAAGTTAAAGTTTGTTCTAATATTTCAAAAGTATAGCTACAAACGTGTAAATAAAATAATAAACCTAAGTGCAATGGCCGGTGCCAAAAGCTACAATGGGCGATCCGGAGTTAATAACTTTCGATCGTAAGACGGGTAATAAACCCTTTTGTTTTGCTCCTGATGTTTCCTTTCAATTGAAAGTGAAATCACCCGACGGTCATTGGAATAGATATGATTGCTTTAACATAGAAGAAGAACAATATGTACATTTTTTTGTATTTTTCTAGATAATTAGGTCAAACATTAAGCACGTATTTTTTTTAAATTGATTTAGCACGAGAATCGATTACAGAGTGTCCTCCAGAAATATTACTACTGTCTATTCAATCACCTGGTATATTAAACATGCAGAGACAATACCGATTTCCTTTATTACTATTTTCTTGTAAATGCTTTAGAGTTATAATTTGTTTTTTTATCAAAATTCCATTATTTCCTTAACATTGAAACTCAATCGATTTCCGTCCACTAAACGATGAAGGAGGTATAACAGTTTCTTCTTTCTCTGTTTTTTTTTTGCTTTACTAGACTTGAACGAGCTTTAGACTTATCAAGAAAAAAAAACTGGAAATTGTTCGTTTTGTGTCCTTAATATTGAAAGTTGAAAAAAAAATTGAATGAACGAAAGTTAGTAATTAATGTAAAAGGGGCATAGAGTACCATTCGTCCATACGCCATAATCACATACAATAAATTGAAGACTATTGAAAATATATTCTTTTACACCTGTGGTATCCCCTTATCAATTTACGCCTATAAGTTTTTAAGTGGATGTGTAAAAGTCTTCGTTTATAGTTAACCCACAACTACAAATGTACGTTTTTAAGAATAGAAATTGTAACAATTAATACATTTTTTTAACGATTTTATAGATTTACAACGAAGACGGTGGCATTGACGTTCTCTTAACCATTTTAGAATCGTATACAAAACGTAACGATAATGAGACTAGAGATCCTGACTCCGATCCCGATATACATCTTGTTGGTAAATATAACTTTAATACGTAATTAATTGATTTATATTGAAATAAATACACTCTGAAATGGATGATCGATTATCGATATTTTGTTTAAAATAAATTTAGTCATCGATATAAGTTCGGTTGAGTAATAGTGGATTCAATTTAAATTGATATAAATAATGTGTGAAGAATTAATCGATTATCGTTATGTTCTTTGAAATAACTGTCGTCATCGATATAAGTTCGGTTGACTAATAGTGGATTCAATTTAAATCGATATAAATAATGTGTGAGGAATTAATCGATTATCGTTATGTTCTTTGAAATAACTGTCGTCATCGATATAAGTTCGGTTGAGTCGTAATAAATTCAATTTTGATTTAAATAAATAATGATTGAAAGAATTGAATAATTAGCGATATTTTGTTTGAGATAATTTTAGCTATATATCTAAGTTCGGTTAAGTCGTAGTGAATTCAATTTAGATCTAAATAAATAGTAGCTGAAATAATTAATCGAGTATCGATATTTTCTTTGAAGTAACTTTAGTCATTGATCTAAGTTCGGTTAAGTCGTAGTGAATTCAATTTAGATCGAAATAAATAGTAGCTGAAATAATTAATCGAGTATCGATATTTTCTTTGAAGTAACTTTAGTCATCGATCTAAGTTCGGTTAAGTCGTAGTGAATTCAATTTAGATCTAAATAAATAGTAGCTGAAATAATTAATCGAGTATCGATATTTTCTTTGAAGTAACTTTAGTCATTGATCTAAGTTCGGTTAAGTCGTAGTGAATTCAATTTAGATCTAAATAAATAGTAGCTGAAATAATTAATCGAGTATCGATATTTTCTTTGAAGTAACTTTAGTCATTGATCTAAGTTCGGTTAAGTCGTAGTGAATTCAATTTAGATCTAAATAAATAGTAGCTGAAATAATTAATCGAGTATCGATATTTTCTTTGAAGTAACTTTAGTCATTGATCTAAGTTCGGTTAAGTCGTAGTGAATTCAATTTAGATCTAAATAAATAGTAGCTGAAATAATTAATCGAGTATCGATATTTTCTTTGAAGTAACTTTAGTCATTGATCTAAGTTCGGTTAAGTCGTAGTGAATTCAATTTAGATCTAAATAAATAGTAGCTGAAATAATTAATCGAGTATCGATATTTTCTTTGAAGTAACTTTAGTCATTGATCTAAGTTCGGTTAAGTCGTAGTGAATTCAATTTAGATCGAAATAAATAGTAGCTGAAATAATTAATCGAGTATCGATATTTTCTTTGAAGTAACTTTAGTCATCGATCTAAGTTCGGTTAAGTCGTAGTGAATTCAATTTAGATCTAAATAAATAGTAGCTGAAATAATTAATCGAGTATCGATATTTTCTTTGAAGTAACTTTAGTCATTGATCTAAGTTCGGTTAAGTCGTAGTGAATTCAATTCAGATCTAAATAAATAGTAGCTGAAATAATTAATCGAGTATCGATATTTTCTTTGAAGTAACTTTAGTCATTGATCTAAGTTCGGTTAAGTCGTAGTGAATTCAATTTAGATCTAAATAAATAGTAGCTGAAATAATTAATCGAGTATCGATATTTTCTTTGAAGTAACTTTAGTCATTGATCTAAGTTCGGTTAAGTCGTAGTGAATTCAATTTAGATCGAAATAAATAGTAGCTGAAATAATTAATCGAGTATCGATATTTTCTTTGAAGTAACTTTAGTCATCGATCTAAGTTCGGTTAAGTCGTAGTGAATTCAATTTAGATCTAAATAAATAGTAGCTGAAATAATTAATCGAGTATCGATATTTTCTTTGAAGTAACTTTAGTCATTGATCTAAGTTCGGTTAAGTCGTAGTGAATTCAATTTAGATCTAAATAAATAGTAGCTGAAATAATTAATCGAGTATCGATATTTTCTTTGAAGTAACTTTAGTCATTGATCTAAGTTCGGTTAAGTCGTAGTGAATTCAATTTAGATCTAAATAAATAGTAGCTGAAATAATTAATCGAGTATCGATATTTTCTTTGAAGTAACTTTAGTCATTGATCTAAGTTCGGTTAAGTCGTAGTGAATTCAATTTAGATCTAAATAAATAGTAGCTGAAATAATTAATCGAGTATCGATATTTTCTTTGAAGTAACTTTAGTCATTGATCTAAGTTCGGTTAAGTCGTAGTGAATTCAATTTAGATCTAAATAAATAGTAGCTGAAATAATTAATCGAGTATCGATATTTTCTTTGAAGTAACTTTAGTCATTGATCTAAGTTCGGTTAAGTCGTAGTGAATTCAATTTAGATCTAAATAAATAGTAGCTGAAATAATTAATCGAGTATCGATATTTTCTTTGAAGTAACTTTAGTCATTGATCTAAGTTCGGTTAAGTCGTAGTGAATTCAATTTAGATCGAAATAAATAGTAGCTGAAATAATTAATCGAGTATCGATATTTTCTTTGAAGTAACTTTAGTCATCGATCTAAGTTCGGGTAAATCGTAGTGAATTCTTTTTAAATTGGAATAAATAATGCCTAAAAGAGTTAAATAATTATCGATGTTTTGTTTGGCATCATTTTAGTCATTGATTTCAGTTCGACTAGAATGTAGTGAACGCGATTTAAATTGAAATAAATAATCCTTTAAACAATTAATCGATTATCGTAGTCGTAGTGAATTCAATTTATGATCTAAATTGATGTAAATAATTAGTCGATTATCGATGTGTTGTTTGAAACGATTCTAGCAATAGATATAAATTGTGTAAGCTAAAGTGAATTAATTGAAGTTTAAATAAATAAGACCTGAAAGATTCTATCGATTTTTTGTGTGGTCGTCTTTAAATGATCTAAGTTGTAAATTAGATAACAATAAGAAAATGGTATTTTTTTAAATATATAAAATTTCATACACGATCGTTGCGAAGTTTAATACAAAATTAGGTGATATAACAGTTGATAGTGTTGTCTGTTACAGGTAGTGACTTGTGCGGATCGGACGGTTCCAATGAAGATGTTTTAATAAAGGTAAAACTAGCTAGTATTGTAAAGTTGAATGTCTGTTTGTTTGTTTGTTACGTTTGACGATTGAACCACTCAACCAATCGTTATATAATTTTGGATACATGTTGTCAGTAGTAGGTACAAAAAAAACGATATGTACTCTATTTATATTCAAAAAAAGCAATTAAGAGTAAAATGGGATTTGATCTTAAACTTAATAATAATGATATAGATTCGTCTGGTATCTATAGAACTTTAGTATACCTAAATTTTCCTCATGAATCACTTTATGTACTGATGACAACCGCATGAAAATCCGTTAAGTATTTTTTGAGTTTATCGCGAACAGACAGACAGACGTGACACAGGACTTTGTTCTATAATATATAATGATAAATACATTTGTACACCAGACGGTTCGTGTGGTGGCGAAC
Source organism: Antheraea pernyi (assembly GCA_015888305.1). Lineage (NCBI taxonomy): Eukaryota > Metazoa > Arthropoda > Insecta > Lepidoptera > Saturniidae > Antheraea > Antheraea pernyi. Next base: position 363,746 of record MU158816.1, read on the forward strand.
CTTTGCCTGACTGAGCACATCGGCAGGGAACTGGTGGAAGAACACGCTGAACGCATAGTGAACGCCCTGCTCGCCTGCCTATACTTGTCTGAGAAACAACCTGATACGGTATTACTTTCATTTACAATTCGTTTTCCAGAAAAAAAAATATTTTTTTACCGACTTCAAAAAAAGGAGGAGGTTATCAATTCTTATTATTCGTTTTTTTTTTTTTATATATATTTGTTACCTCATAACTTTGGACTGGGTGAACCGATTTTGATTATTCTTTTTTTATTTGAAAGCTGGTACTTCCCGTGTGGTCCCATTTCAATTTGGTCCAGTTCCGACAACGGCATCCAGTGCAAAACCGTATAAGTTTTAAATTTGCATTAAGTATGTACACGACAAATAGACGAATAACTCAATATCACGCTAACCGATGATTCATTTTTTATTGGAAAGGATGTACTTCAAGGGTAGTTTCATGAGAGTTTGGTTAGGTTCTGATTATGGGATCCGTGACAAAGTAAGAAAACTTCCAAGAAACGAGCCTACTCCTTTCTTAAGAGCCGACAACGCATCTGTGTTTCCTCTCGTGCCGCAATTGTCCATGGGCGGCCGTGATCACTTACCATCAGATGACCCCTATGTTCGTTGGCCACCAATATTATAAAAAAAAACTCTTCAATTCTTAGGAGCCTATTGTGCATATGTTCGTTGTTGTGTTGCAACATGACGCAAGCATTGTAATTACATTACTTAAGGTGTATAATATGTGAAGCGATGGTAGCCGAGTTGGTGGTAGAAACTATCGCGGATTATTGATAAGGTTGCGTTCGTACCAAACGTTACTTATTGTACAACCAATTGAAACCATATCGCATACCATACCGATAGATACCATACCGCAAAAATGCGCATATTTTAATATACTTAAGGCGGAACGGAGTTTGCGGGCACTGCTAGTAAAATATATTTATGAACACTAAAAATGTAAAAATAAAGTCAATTTTCAAAAAAAAGTATTTACCGACTTCAATATCAGTCAAAAACCCATAAGGCACTAAAAGCGGAAAATAAATAGTTTATCAAATTAACCAAATTAAATAAAACATATGAATAAGTGTGCTACCTAGAGATGCACCAACTTCCAATACATCTCTAGGTAGCACACATATTCATGTACATGTTTTATTTAATTTTGTTAATTTGATAAACTATTTATTTTCCGGTTAATACTTTTTTTTGAAAATTTATTTTTTTTCAATATAGATTCTCACATGACGTGCGCATGTTTAATCGATTGTACCGTTAAATCAATTTATATCGATGGTAGAAAAAAGACTCGTTTAATAACATACAAATTTTTTCAATGGCTTGTTAGTTAATTAGCCTTTGTACCTGTTTTAATATTAGTAAGCAATATCATTTTATATATTTTTTTTTATATCATAGGACGCAAACGAACAGGCGGTTCACCTGATGTTAAGTGATCACCGCCGTCCATAAATACATAAGCAACACCAGGGGAATCGCTAGTGCATTGCCAGCCTGTGTTTGGGAGAAGGGGGAAGGGAGGAGGGGGAAGGGGGAGGAGGGGAGCTGGTCCTCCGCCGCTTTCACTGACCGAACGAAACGCAACAATGCAAGCACTGTTACTTCACGTCGGTGTTTCTGTGGGTCGGATGGTAGTACCGCGGACGAGCCAACCCAATCGTGCTGAAACCAGTAATAGCTTCAGCATGGCTTTACCACTTACAAGACAATACATTCGCTGATCCGTCTATCATTTTAAAATATCACTTTCCTATCAATTATCACTATCAACTATCATCATTAAGTTATCACAATACTGTGGGACACCCTACATCGATATTATCACATTTTTTTAAATTATTTTATATTCACCTTGGCAATTGACTGACTACACTGTAAACTGTTACAATAAGGAGACCTCGAATATAAAAAACACTGTATAATGTATTTTATCTCATTCTTTCACACATCATCTATACTAATATTATAAAGAGGTAAAGCTTGTGAGTTTGTGACGTTGTAATTGTATAAATGTGTCCGATTTGGAAAATTCTTTCAGTGTTATATAGCTCATTTATCAAGGAAGGTTATACGCTATATAACATCACGCTAAGACCCATAGAAGCGGAGCACCAATGAAGAATGTTGCAAAATCGGGGTATTTTTTCCTTTTCAGAGCTTCCGCTGCGTCTTGCCGCAAAATAACCATTCCATGCGTACGAAGTCGCGTGCAGAAGCTTTTAACTAATTATATTATCTATACTAATATTATAAAGAGGAAAAAGTTTTTGAGGTTGTAGGTGGTAATATCTTGGGAGTTGGAGAAAAAATGGTCGATCGAAAATGTTTCTTACGAACGATGCCTTAACGATGAGAGATATATGATTGAGTTCTAGAAAGAAGTTGTAGCTTGATAATGCCTATTACCGCCCAACGAAGTGGGCACGGGTCAGCTAGTATGTTATAATTGCATAGAGTAAAAAACCCGCGCGCTGTAAGTGTAAGCATCATAATTCTATGTACAATACATATATATACAATATTTGTCTCATTTCGTTTCCTTGAATTTCAAATCACAGCGGACTGAAGAAATCTGCACTTTTTTTTTATAGTAGCACGGCAAAATGACTGCACTGCGCCTGATGTTAAGCACAGTACAATCCAAAAACAACGGCGACCACCGAATGATATACTATCCATCGACGGTCGCCGCTGTCATGCCGGCCTGCGATAAGCTGGATATGCACAGACTGATCCCGAAACGCGACTCGCAAAAGCGAATCACTATGACGGGCTTTTTCGCCATATACATGGTGGTTGCGACCCAGTCAGGCTGTAAAACCCTACCACCCAGCTTTCGCCATTACCTCGTTCGTTATTCAGCAGGGTGCACTACGTGCAGGTGAGGTTGGCTTGGGTGTCTTACGCTTAGTTTAGACTTAGTAAAACCGGTAATAGTTATTTCGGAAATAGTGTTAGATTTTACAACAAAGTTCCAAAGGATATTACCGATTTGCCGGATTGCGAATTTAAGCGCCATGTCAAGCGGGTTTTGGTATCAAAAGGCTATTATAGAGTGGATCAATATGTGAACGATGGTGATGTCTGGAATTGACTCATCTCTGTGCATCCATTAAACACGTTTGTGACATTTACTATTATATAGAATATATTATTATGTGTGCTTGGGTGTCTCAAGTCTTAGATGTTATTTGACACCCCTTACACCCCAAATATACACTTCCTAAATAGTGCAATAAAATGGTATAACTATTACTACTGGTAGTACATAATATACATATACAGTTATAGGATTTTTAACGTACGAGAGAAAGGGATAGAATACGTTATACAGTGTTTCTTATATTAACGGTCATTATATATTGTACTAGCTAATACTTGATTTTCTCAGAGTGTTGTGCGTATGTTTGTAGATGTGTTAGGTATGGTGTATTTTTCAGTATTTTATCGCAATCGAAAATCTTCATTACGGTTCATTTTTTTTTATTCTTATAACTGTACTGTAGGAGTTGAGAGGAGATGAACAAATGAGTTTGAGATCGAGACGCGGCGAGTTAGCGACCGCGGCGCTCGCTGCGCTCAACAACGTCACGTACTACCGTGACGCGACGCCGGACATGTCGCCCGACATGCTCGACGACACGCTCGACAACATCTGCAAAGGTAAAGAACATTGTCAGCCGTCGTGGGAAGTCTGGCAGATGTGAAAGATCGAAATTATTTTGTACACGTAATATGCATAAAATTATAGCTTACGACAGGAAATAAATATGGCGTAATGCAAAAAAAAATGATTGTTAACGTTTATGGAATAAACATTTATATTGATTAAATATATAAATAGAAAATCATATAATGTGGCGACGCGTCGCCACACTACCAGATAATCTGACTCACCGCTATATGTAATGTATGTGAGCTTGTTGCTATATAGCTGTATATTAATTTTAAGCGTTCGCCCAGTAAATCCGGTGAATCCGTAAAGGCTATTCAGGCCAACTAGTATGTGACACTGAAATAATTTTTCAAATCGGACCAGTAGTTCCTAAGATTAGCGCGTTCAAGCAAATATATCAAAATCAAAATATTCTTTATTTAATTTAGGCCCTAATTTAGGCCCTACCACCGGTTCGGAAAACAACTCAGTCATCGAGAAGAACCGGTAAGAAACTCGATCTTGTTTATCTTTTCATAATAACTAACATATTTTTTTATTATTACAATATAATAGACACATAAAGTTACATTCGTTTTTTACATTACATTACATTACCATCACACTAAGACCAATACGAGCGGACCACCAATAAAGAACGTTTCAAAATTGGTTTATTTTTCCTTTTGTGAGCTTTCGCTGAATTTTAGCGTTAGCCCAAACTAACTATTCCAAGCGGACGAAGTCGCTGAAACAACTAGTAATTTAATAATTCGTGTATCTAGAAAATAATTGGTAGGCCGTAGAGTCGCGCTGAAGCTACTACTGGTTTCAGCATGAATTGGTCGGTATTGTAAACCGACGTGAAGTAACAGTGCTTGCATTTTTGCGTTGCGTTCGGTCAGTGAGAGCGCCGGATACACACCTCCCCTTCTCCCCCTTCCCCTCCTCCCTTCCCCCTTCTCCCAAACACAGGCTGGCAACGCACTAGCGACTGTCTTGGTGTTGCTAGTATCTATGGATGATCACTTTACATCGGGCGAACCGCCTATTCGTTTGCGTCCTATGATATAAAAAAGATTAAAAAAAATATAAAATGATATACATGGAACAGCTTACTATTATAAAACAGATACGATTTCTCGTACAATCGATGATGGAAAGGCTAATTAATTAACAAGCCATTGAAAAAATTTGTATGTTATTCAACGAGTCTTTCTACCATCGATATAAAAGTATTAACCGACTTCAATATCAATCAAAAACCCATAAGGCACTAAAAAGCGGATAAATAATTTATCAAATTAACCAAATTAAATAAAACATCTGAATATGTGTGCTACCTAGAGTTCCTAGGTTCACCCAGTCCAAAGTTATGAAGTAATAAACATAAAAAAAAAAACAGTAGAATTGATAACCTCCTCCTTTTTATGAAGTCGGTTAAAAAGAGTACAGTGCAAGAATAACAACGAATAGCGACAACTAATTTGAAATTGTAATGTAGTTTACACTTGTACCTATTAACCTTCAATACCTTCAATTCTCTCCTTCCCCCAAACACAGGGTTGGCACAATCGACTCCCCGACTGGTGTTGTTAATCCCGCAATAAATATTAGGAAAGTTGTCCGCTTTGTATTGAATTATTTAAATATGTCAGCGACGTGTCGTTGGGTGCGGTGCGGGGCGGGGGGCGGCGCGGCCTGCGAGGCGGTGCGCGCGCTCGGGAACGTGTCGCGAGCGCCGCGCGCCGCACAACTCATCGTACTCGAGGGCATTCTCGACTCACTCCCACCCTATTTACAACACGGTAACTCTTCATATGAGGCATATAAAATCAAAAACAGCTAAGTGCATAGAGACCAAATTTGCAGGAAACGAAAAAAATGTTTATCTATTCTCAGCGTTGGAGTTTTACTTATATTCAAAGTTTCAATTTTAGGGAGTGGCATATGCTATTGATTTTGCCTGCCTATCGCCATCAGCTCTAAAAGAGAAGTTCGAGAAATTAAAAAATGCGAATCCCTTAACTGTATTTACTTCTTATTTGTTGACTTGGTTGTACTTAAATGTATTTGATCCCAAAATCAATATTAAAACGAAAATGAAACGGCTTTAGCTGTATTTTGTTTCTTGTAGGAATTAAATGGTGATTTGCAACCAATGATAGACTAGATGGCTCCATGTTCAGTTCATTTTTAGAACTTTTGGCACTTAGCTGTCTTTGATTCTATATGCCTCATATATACAGTTTTATTTCATTGTACGACTAAACAACGTATTAATGGTGGTAGAGCCACGCTGAAGCTATCACTGGTTTCAGCATGAATGGATCGGCTCGCCCGTGGTAGTACTACCCTCTCATAGAAAACTGACGTGAAGTAACAGTATTTGCATTGTTGCGTTTCGTTCGGTCAGTGAGAGCGCCGGAGGCCAACTCCCCTCCCCTCTCCTCTCCCTCTCCCTCCTCTAACCCTTCCCCCAAAAGGGTGGCAACGCACTTGCGACTCCTGTGGTGTTGTTAGTGTCCATGGACGGTGGTGATCACTTAACATCAGGTAACACCTCTTCGTTTGTCAACTACGACATAAAAAAAAAAATCTTTTATTATCGTCGGTTAATCGATTACTCTATTTATAGCTGCAAGGTTTAATTTCAATGGAAGAGTGCAACGACCAAAACATTGTTACTCCTGTTAACGAGAGGTATGATAGGTAAACTACCTGCGGATGCGAGTAACACCAGCCCTCTAACTATAAACTCTTTTTAACCAAGCCTTAGAGACCCAATACTCTTTGACGTGAAAACGTCTAGTCAAAATCAATAATACGTTATTCAATATAGACGCTGAGAAGGCACTTACGAACGTCAAAAGTTATAACACGACTTGGGTCTCTTAAAAAAAGTAGGTACATGCAATCGCTCTATTGTGATCTTCGATCAACAATAACTAGATAAAGGGTCACGTACAAAATTGGAGCTAAAATCTATCCTCGTAAATATATATTTATGTGTAGCTATTTGTTTACTAAGAAAGGGCGAAAAAAAGTTTTAAAACAGTTTTAAGTTCAACCTAATTACAACCATAACACATAGTAATAAAGTCACAAATATTCAAAATATTACGTAATACTTACGATAAAACGAGCAAAGTAATAAATTATTCCCCTCACAAATGATAAGACAACATAAACAACATTTAGTGTGAACTCAACCTTAACACGTAATGAATAAAGTACGATTTCCCGTTATTGTGCGTGTTTGTGCGTGACGAGGATAAACATTTGTAACACAGGTTTAAAATCTGTAATTTTGTTCAAAAATTGTTATTATTTGTTAGTTTAAAGCTTAAAATATAACTTATTCAACATGTATTTAGCGAAAGTAAGATACTCCTGCCGTTAAATTGCTTTTCCGGGTATTATTTTTGCATCTTTTGAATACACTGCGGCAAACAAACTAAACAAAATAAGGGCACACATTTCAAGTGAGCTCTTATTTACCGAGAAGTATTTTTCGCGCCGACTCGTTATCTAGTTATTGTTGATCGAAGATTGTGATGTTATAACACGCTGTATCGAATGAGTGCAAGTATGGAGAATTACCCATGATTATGATTTACGCGACACGCCTGCTTTGTACATCCAAATATGCTCACAATTTTATGAAATGTAAATCATAGGAAGCTTTTAACACAAAGAATTAAATAAAAAAACAAAAAGGTGCGTTGTGAAGTAAACTCAGAGCTATGTTAGCATCGGAAAGAAATGAAGAGATGGTACAAAGCAATAACGTAAATAAACACTTATTATGGTTTTATCCTGACGTTTTCTCTGATAATATATGGCGCAGACCTTGATTACATCTGTTTCTTTTAATTCGTTTGTACTAATAAATTGATTGTAATATTTTGCAAAATAAGTTGTAGCATGCGCACTGCCGAAATAGCCTATGGTGTCGTTCTGCTATTCTGAGGAACGTCAAATTACGAGAACCTTTATAGATTACGTTCAGATCCAGCTAACAACAGTAAAGGTACAATGCACGTATCCCAAGATCTTCCACTGTGTTATGGCTGGCCGCTGAGCTTCCGCGATTTTTTTAGTTTATGATGATTTCCACAATGGAGCTGCTAATTGATTTATCTTAAATTGATTGATTGACGTGCATTACTTTTTTTTTTCGAACTGACTACGTATACTATGTATAAATACGTTTTATTTTATAATGATATTGATAATTATACATAAGTGTACACGCGAGCTGGGTTTGCTGTTGGAACAGGTATCTGAAGTAGTAGAAGAGCGTGCGGTACGTGGCCGCGTGGCGTGTTCCTAAAGTGTGCGACGCGATTTACGGCGTAAACCTAGGTTACGCCTGTTTGTTTTAATTCGTTGGGTCAAATTGATTGTAATATTCTGGAGAACAAGTATATACACGAGTTTGGGTATTTGTTGGAACGGGTATCGTTACGTGTAGAGGATAAGAGCGTGCGGTGTGCGGCCGCGGGCGTGCTCTTGGACGTGTGTGGCGCGACTTACAACGTAGGCTATGTTTACGCCTGTTTCTTTTCATTCGTTCGATTAAATTGATTGTAATATTCTGGGGAATAAGTGTATAGAGGAGTTGGGATAGTTGTTGGAACGGGTATATAGGGTAGGTAGGAACGTGTAGGGTATATGAGAGCGGTCGATGCGTGGCCGTTAGCGTTCTTGGGAACGTGTGTGGCGCAACTTACAACGTAGGCCTAGTTTACGCGTGGTTGTTTCGATTCATTCGAATAAATTGATTGTAATATTCTGGGGAATAAGTGTGTATAGAGGAGTTGGGGTAGTTGTTCGAATGGGTATCGTTACGTGTAGAGGATGATAATGTACCGTTGAACGTGTGTGACGCGACTTACAACGTAGGCCATGTAGGTATCGTTGTTGCGTGTAGAGGACGCGAGCGTGCGGTGCGCGGCGGCGGGCGTGCTGGTGAACGTGTGCGGCGCGGGCGGTGCGGGGGCGG
>MU158816.1:372748-395324 GCA_015888305.1 Antheraea pernyi
CGTGCTCGCTGCGCGGTGCGGCGGCGGCGGGGGACTCGGCGACCGCGGCGCTGCTCACCCGCGCGCTCTGGAACGCGCAGGCGCACGGGCCGCTCTCTCCGCACTGCTCGCATCAGGCAACCGCAGCGCTCACTTCCTTCATAGGTCAGTATCATAAATATAAAATACATTGTGTTTTTTTTTATATTCGAGGTCTCCTTATTGTATATGATATATAGCAATAATGTCGTGCATATGATTCTAACAGTTTACAGTGTAGTCAGTCAATTGCCAAGGTGATATAAAATAATTTAAAAAAAATGTGATAATATCGATGTAGGGTGACTCATAGTATTGTGATAACTTAATGATGATTTTTGATAGGAAAGTGATATTTTAAAATGATAGACGGATCAGCGAAATGTATTGTCTTGCAAGTGGTAGAGCCACGCTGAAACTACTACTGGTTTCGGCATGAATGGATCGGCTTACCCGGAGTAGTACCACCCGACCCACAGAAACACCGACGTGAAGTAACAGTGCTTGCATTGTTGCCTTTCGTTCGGTCAGCGAGAGCGCCGGAGGCCCACCTCCCTCCCTCCCATCCCCCCTTTCCCCCAAACACAGGCTAGCAACGCACGACTCCTCTGGTGTTGTTAGTGTCTATGGACGGTGGTGATCACTTAACATCAGGTGACCGAGCTGTTCGTTGGCTGTTGTGACAAAAAAGAAAAATTTTTTTTGTTGTATCTCGGCAAAATGACTGTACTGTGCCTGATGGTAAGCACAGTACAATCCAAAAATAATGGCGACCACCGAGAGACATACTATCCGTCGCCGGTCGCCGCTGTCATGCCGGCCTGCGTAAGTATTTCTTCACGTCGCGCTCGAAGAACCCCATGTCATAGGAAGGAGGAAACACACTAGCCGGGAGATTATTCCACAGCCTCACGGTACGGCAAACATAAGCCGTTGCGAACTTTTTAGTTCGTGTCCAGATAGGATTTACCGTAAAGCTGTGGCTCCGAAGACCAGCGCGCGTGGTGTGGTTATGAAAAGGAGAGGAAGGGATCAAATCGAATAACTCTTCAGAACACTTACCATGATACAGACGGTAGAACACGCTCAGTGAGGCAATGTCTCTGCGCAACTGAAGCGGCTCTGTGAACTCTCTAATGTCGGCACATTAACAATGCGGACAGTCCGTCTCTGCAACCTGTCCAGGGTATCCAAGGGCTATTTTGCCGAACCGTCCCATACATGAACTATATCAAATGTTAAATTTATCTTTATTCATAAACCATGCTATCCGCTATTTTATACTCATCTAATTTAACAAAAACTGGACTGGTGCATTACTGGACACTGCTACAACAGTGCGGACACAAACTAAAGAAGTTTATTACATTTGGGTGGAGGAACCCTAATTTAGTTCTTAAATACCAGGCCAAGTTACTTATTATAAAGCAAATTCAGTCATTCATTAAAAAGTTGTTAGGTTAACACTACAAACAGACACTTGTATTTAATCTAGTTGTATATGTATGTAGTTACTCTTCCAGGTGCACTTTTTGTCAATTTTTATGATGGATTCTGATTTTTATAAAATATATTATACAGGAGCCTATATCGTTCAAGAAAAAAACACTGTTACACCATGTATGAAAACTCTGATTATTGTAAACAAACAAGAGGATTCCCAAAACAGCACATCTCAAATAGCGTTAGCCTCTCAAAAAAATTTTATCCTCCATTTTGTAAGGTACAGTATATAAAAAGCCCACAGAACTTCCTAAAACATATCCGATTCCTAAAACAGAGCGTACTCGCACCCACACCCGCATAAGGTCAGGCCTCTAGTCTAGTATTGAATTTCGCTTCCACACACTCACCGCGGTTTCCCTCGGCATTATCTCAAGCCCAGGTCTGATCCCCGGAATGGAGCCCAGTACACTACAACATGATACATTGAGAGTGTATTCACTAACTCATTACATGCACCACTACAGAAAAAAAAAATGGAAGTGCAAAGTAGGCATGTCGCTTCAAGCATAATCATGGACTGTTCCCCACACTTGTACTCCATTGCTACTTAATCCTGTTTTAATATCACTACACAGCTGCTGTGTACTCATTTTATGTCACCCATATAGATCTCGTTTTTCGTAGTTTATTGGTTAGTTACATAGAATTATGAAACCGCTTACACTTACAACTAAATGACAGTTGATTTAAAAATGGAGTTGTTAAATACTACATGGTGGTATCATCTATTTAATTATTTTAATAAATATAAATCGATTAAAGAAAATGGGAATAGAGGTATGAAACCTTATTTATCAATCAAGGACCTTAAAATAATGTTAATAAGGTTTATTGATGGTATATTTTTACCACCTGAGGATAAGTACCATTTTTAACTTCAAATGAAGATACTTATACCATTTTTAAAAAAACATTATAAACGATAAAGATAACAGTAAATGTAAGTGCATATTTTATAGACATGAGCTTCACTTAAATTGAATTTTTATGTAAAAAAATAATATTAACTGAAGACATATGAGTAACCAAATACATTACGAACTAATTTCAGTTATATAAAAAAAGCTGTATAAATAAACAATCAAATGTAAATTACTTGGTTTAAATTACAGTAAAAACGAACTTAAAAATAACAGAAGAAAACAAACTTATTTCTCCTTTACCGTTAGCATATCGAAAAAAACTTAAAAGGTTGTTCCCTACATACAATTTGTTAACAAGTTTGCATTAATACACTAATACTATTTAAGTAGTTTCTAATAAAGCGCATCCACACAGAAAAATGAAAAATGTGGATGCCAAAAAAAAGACAACAAATAAACAAGTGCGTGACGATAAAAAATAAGGTCAAATAGATCTTCAAGAATATTAAGAGACTAGCTGCTACCCGCGGCTCAGCACGCGCTTTTTAAAAAATGTATAACGAAATGGAAAATTGTGAGTGGGTGTGTACATTACAGAAAAGTTTTTTCAAAAACATTTGTAACTACGACACTCACGTCAGCTGTAACATGTAACGTGTACATTAGATATATGAATACAAATAGTATATCGAATGAGATGGGATTTATCATCAGCAACATAACTGGAACTTCAACCTACTATATACTAAACTCAGTACTCACTAACACTATATAAGAAAGTAATGAAAATTATAAGCTATACATTATCGAACAATATATCTTAAATCTTTTATTTTATAGATAGATATAATATGCCCGTATTGTCGATATACTTAAGTTATTCTTATACGTTGCTATAATAACTGAGTTATGTAGAAGCAAACGTGGTAAATAAGACAATATGGCCGCCAAATTGACCAAAAAGATGATATAATTCATATTACATACAAATATATGACTTTCAATTATGTATATTTATTCTTGGAGTCAGTAAGGCACACGTCTCACGTCATCAATTTCACATGGACTAATACATAGGTAGCAGTCGATCACTACATAATTATTCATAATTAACTAAAATATCGATTAACATGCAAGGAAAAAAATACATACAACCGAACATAGTAACCTCCTCCTTTTTCGAAGTCGGTTAAAAAAGTCCTCTGTCAGCTTATCTGTTCGTGATAAAGTCAAAAACTACCATTTTCATGCTGTTTTCACCAGTAGATAGAATGATAATTTATGGGGAAGGTTTAGGTATAATTTGTCAAAGTTTTCATTTTATTATCCGGGCGGGACAACGTCTTTCGAGCCCGCTAGTTATCTGCCCGTAAAAGCCCCGTGAAAGTCGGTTCAATCAATTAGGAGATAGTAGGATATTGCGGACAAAGTCTTGAGAAATAAAATAAAATAGTTACTTCTTATAAGGTGAGTTATCTTCCAGTGAAATTCCCGTGAAAATCAGTTCAAGCATTACGGATATTCCACTGCGGCCGAAGGCGAATAAAAAACCTAAATTACTTTTTATAAGGTCTGTTATCTACCAGTAAATACCCCGTGAAAATCGATCCAACCATTTTGGAAATAGCCATGCGGACGAAACCGCGGACAAATAAAATAGAATATGTCAACCGCTATAATTTCGGTTATCTGGCAGTAAAAAGTAAAATTCCCGTAAATATAGGTCCAGCCGTTTTGGAGATAACCAAACAAACCCGCAACAAACAAACAAACAAACAGAGAAATATAAAAATATAGACAAAGTATAAAGAATTTTTTTTTGTTCATTTCTAGCCTTAGCCATTCATCAAAAAGTTGTTATTTTAATTGTACATACATCTATTATAGAGTGGATCAATATGTGAACGATGGTGATGTCTGGAATTGACTCATCTCTGTGCATCCATTAAAAACGTTTGTGACATTTACTATTATATATAATACGAGAATTTTATATATAAGATATTGTTATTGTAAATATTATATATATATTTGTTAAAAAGATAAACCAGATCGAGTTTCTTGCCGTTTCTTCTCGATGACTGGGTTGTTTTCCGAACAGGTGGTAGTTTTAACGTTCATGAGTGCCTTCTTAGGGCCTAAATTGAATAAAGTGATTTTGATTTTGATTTATTGCTCTTGCACGGCTTGCTTTAGACTAGCTACGCGTAGTATAAAAACCTGTGTACATCTAATATTGATATTGTATTGAAATTTCGCAGCCCATCATATGTTTAATGAATTAATAAACTGTATAAAAAAATATATAATTATTTTTCGAAGTACCTATACATTTGAAAGATAGACTAATGATAATAATTTAATGCAATTTAAATTTTTCAAACTATAATTAATTTAAAATAGACCATAGTTTAAATTCCATTGTTTTGAATTTTCATTTCTGTCGGCAAGCCTTTCTGACTACCACTACTATTTTTATTCTGATTCGATAACCTCTATAGCTAAAAATATTACATAAAACACAGTGAGCTCGCAGGTTGAGTTGACTGTTCAAATAAAATGTTGTTCACACATCTTGTAAGCCTTTATTGTTTTCGAATATGACATGTAATATAAAAATTATGAATATTAATGAATATATTACGTATGTTTAAATGTGGCCCCTCGTTCTTACAATAAATTTCTTATAGATAGAGGTAGTTATTGTTTAAACAGCTAATAATATAATGTATTTAAAGACGTCTTTTGAAACGGAAGCTTCTTATAGGAAGGCTATGTAATTCTGATGCACGAATTTTTTGTGTGACGAAAAGTTGTGGGGGTAAACACTATATGACGGGTAGAGTGGGAACAGTGTTTCGCTTGTCTTCGGGTGTTTGATACCAGTGAGACGTATGCCCTTCTCGCTTTCTTTATTTCTCGTTAACCGTGGTTGCTTATACTGCGTTCAGGAGGCATGATAATCACTGAACACAATCTATGCTATTCAAAAGTGATTGACGAATAATTAAAATGTGTTCCTGTAATACAAAAGTTTCACTTCAATCGTATGTATTTACGATACACCCTGTTTTTTATGGTTTATAAGTTTTGGCGTGTGACTATAATACTATATATGAATATACTTTAATTAAGGGAGACCCGGAGTTAATAACTTTCGATAATAAAACGGACAATAAACCCTTTTGTTTGTGCAAACTTCGAAAAATTATCCTTTGTTGGTTGGCTTCAATTTCATTTCACTTTCAATACACCCAGCGGTCATTGACACTGTGCTTGAGGATAGAGTATAATTTTTTGTATGTTTCTAGATAATTAGGTCAAATACCTATACTTAAGCATCTAGTTTTTTAATAGATTCAGGACAAGAATCGAGTACAGAGTGTCCTTCATAAATATTGCTACTGTCTAAACATTCACCTGGTATATGAATATAAAATAGCAATATGATTTTTTGTGCACATTCCACAGGCAGTTCTAATGTCACTAAATAATGACAAAATATACTCAATCGGAAAATAATACATATATTATTTTTGTTGTATACATTGTAACTTATTACAAGTTCTATTTATAACTTGAGTTTGAGGGTATTAAAATTTTCAATACGTGGACACTTGCGCGGCCCTTTACGTAAGTCTAAAGGTGCATAAAAGGTGCATAAAATGGCAGCCCAATTAAAATAATTCTCTAATTTAAAACATTGAGCATTATGAGTCACAGACATTGATATACAAAAACCCAAGATGCACACGTAATGTCGCACAGACTGCACATAAAAATGAGTGCATTTCTAGTTGCTGTATTATCTGTTCTAGAGGTTTTTGATCTTGATCTCGCAGATTGTCGAAGTCAGTCATATGATAACGCGAATAATATATCAGGGATTTATTCGGACTTACAGGCAAAAATTAATGAAATTAATCATCTTGCAGAACATGCTCCTTGTGCTGCTTATTCTATGAATTTAGTTGGAGTTCACGCAGTAGAATGCGCCCCAGAAGCTGCGTCATTCTTTAATACAGTACAAACTTTATACAACTTCTTTACTGCATCGACGCATCGCTGGGAAGTCTTACAGTCTCATACGAAAAAAGAATTGCGTTAAAATCTTTATCTGCAACCAGATGGTCAGCTCGTTATAAAGCGGTTCAAGCACTTAATCAACATTTTGTTGAAATAATTGAAACTTTGATTATCCTTGAAGAAGATATCGAATAAAATGCAATTACACGGCAAGAAGCTAAAGGTATTCGAATTCAGTTGGAGCGACTTGAAACAGCATTTATGCAGATACTTTGGCATTTCTTACTCTCAAGATTTAATGCTGTAAGCCAAAGATTGCAAAAAATTGATTGTAGCATCGCTGATGTAATCGATGATTATCTTACTTTTATCATAGTCGTTGCTGATACGCGAAATGAATTTGAAAAATATGAAAAAAATACTTTAAAAATTTCAGAGATTCAGGATTATAAAACAACAGTTTCCAGACAAAGAAAGAGAAAATTACATGCTGATGAAACACGAGATGGAAATATGCAGCTGTAAGGTCGAGACCAGTTTAGACTTTTAATGTCATTCTTGAGAATCTGGGATCTGAATTGCGTAACAGATGTACAGCACATGAAAAGATTCAAGAAAAATTCTTGGTTATCATTAAATTTGGTGATTTAAATAATAGGGAAATTCGTAAACGAGCTAAACGTTTAAGAGAAATATATTGTTCAGATCTTGAGTCCTCACTAGAAGATGAATTTGTGCACTTCCATGCTCATTGCACCGAAAAAAAGATGGAAAAAAATTCACCTTCTGATCTTCTGAAACTTCTGCATTCAAACGACCTTTACACTGAGTTTCCAAACGTAGAAATCGCTTATCGAATATTTATAACTTTAGCCGTAACAAACTGTAGCGCAGAACGATCGTTTTCTTATGTTATGCATAGAATCAGATGTGCTTCAACGTTTAGATTGTGAAGATTTAATCGACCAGTTTGCAATTCAAAAAGTTAGGCGAGTTTGCCTGTGAAAAAAATAATGCAATACTAATATAAGTCGTTCTTAGTGCAAAATTTATAATTCTTAGAAAAATACAAATATTTTTTTTATATTACTATAGTATATAATAAGTAATATATAATATATGAGTAAATAAAGAATAAATATAAATAAAACATAATAAATAATATACAATATATAATAAAGTTCCTGTAATTAATTAGGTATTCTAATTCTTAAAAAGTAAGATATCAAAACTATTCAAATAAAATTTAAGTCATAGGGCGGCATTTTCTTAGTGCCCCAGGGCGCCACAAATTTAAATCCGGCCCTGGTCAAATAGATCTTCAATAATATTGAGAGATTGTCGTTCAGTTACCATTTTACTTCATCACAAAGTCGTACTGGAAAGGGAACATCTAGTCTTTTAATATTGTTTTATTTTATCACAGATTATATACAATTCTTTTATAAATTATATATACAACTAAGTAGCTATCTGCAATAATCTCGATTCGCGATATGCTGCGCGATAATATATAATACTTTATATGAATTAAGTCTACAATATGTTGAATATACAGTATCTATATTCGAACACGAGATACAACGACTCCGTGGCGCAACGGTAGCGCGTCTGACTCCAGATCAGAAGGTTGCGTGTTCAAATCACGTCGGGGTCAAAAAGTTTTTTTTTTCTATTTTTATTTATTTATTATTGTGAATACAAATTTTATTTTAATATACTGAATTATAAAAAGAATTGCCAAAAAGAAACGCTGAAAATATGAGTTACCTCATACGATCTAAAGTTACATGCATACAATTAGAAATGTACTAAAAGAAAATTATAAATTATATATATATATATAAAATATATGACAAGAAACGGGAACGAAAGAAAGTAAAATAAATGTATAAGACACTAAAAAGAACAAGACAAAAATAAAAAAAATGCAAAGAACTAAATAATTTTTTTTTTCGTACCGACTACTCAATTCACCTAGCAAGGTCTATTATAGTTGTTCCCTTTCGACGATCTCTCAATATTCTTGAAGATCTATTTGACCTTATTTTTTATTGCCACTCACTTTTTAGAAGTTTTTTTTTGGATATACGATTTTCATTTTTCCTTTTTTTTTCTCGAACTGATTACGGTATTGACCTAGCAAGGTTTTAACAGCTTCACCGGACTACTAAGGCGAGCCGCTTAAGACACTCAGCCGATTTTATTTTACAACTAGATCAAGGGTGCACGGCACACCTCGGCTTGGGCTGTTGCCTGATACATGCAATTCGCGGCACATCTGAAAAAGTTTTTTTGAGCCCTGACGTGATTTGAACATATGCAACCTTCATATCTGTACTCAAACGCGCTACCGTTACGCCACGGAGTCGTTAACTAGACAATAAAATTACTAACAATATTATAGAAACTGGCCGACCCGTGCCCACTTCGTCCGGCGGTAATAGGCATTGTCAAAATACAACTTTTCTCTAGAACATCTCATAACTAAGGTAGTGTTCGTAAGAAACGTTTTCGTTCGACCATTTTTCTCCGACTCCCCAGATATTATACCCTACAACCTCACAAACTTTACCTCTTTATAATATTAGTATAAACTATAGATAATATAATTAATTAATAGCTTCTGGAATAGTGGAATAGTTATTTTGGGCTAAGACGTAGCGGAAGCTCTCAAAAGGAAAAAATACCCCGATTTCAAAACATTTTTCATTGTTGCTCCGCTCCTATTCGTCTTAGCGTGATGATATGTAACCTATGACACTCATAAATAACGTGGCTTTATATTGGTAAAAGAATTTTCAAAATCGGTTTAGTAGTTCCTGAGATTACCCCCTACAGCTTCACAAACTTTACCTCTTTATAATATTAGTATAGATAAGAAAAGGAAAAAATACCCCGATTTTGCAACATTCTTCATTGTTGCTCCGCTTCTATGTATCTTAGCGTGATGATATATAGCGTATATCCTTCCCTGATAGATGAGGTATATAACACTGAAAGTATTTTCCAAATCGGAATCCAGTAGTTCCTGAGATTACCCCTTACGTCACAAACTCACACACTTTACCTCTTTATAATATTAGTATAGATTATATTGTAATATTAGTATAGATAAAATAAACCGATAATAAAGATCTCGGATGTACGTCTGAGGAACGAGGGCTGATAATAAAAAAAAAAGGAAATTGAAATACTATTTAACTAAGTGAATATATTAACCATATGTCTGTAGTTTCGTACGCATTTGTAAGCATTAATAAATAACAAATATACTAATTATATTTTATGATTTAAAAACTCTGTTACTGATATTGTAATAGAATTAATTTAATAATAATACAATTCCAGTCAAGAAAATTTTTTTTATTGAAGTCAAATAATTGTTTTTATGATTTCGCAAAGTATTTCTGATAAGATATCCTCCATTTACTTAGTTATATATATTAGTATAGTTACTTATACATATAAATAATATTGTAGTGTCTGTAATCAAAGTGTTCTTATCTTCTACCTTATCTGACCATTTTACCATCTTCGACCAAACCTTCACTTGGCATCACGGGGAGTTGTGATCGAACGAGAAATGTATAAGAATTGACAACGATTGCAATGGACAATATTAATAATTGTTCTTAGATGATGAGTCGGTTTTCGCGGCCTGCGAGTCTGTACGAATGGGAGAGAGGCGAGCGAGTGATCCAGCTATTTTTAAACAACACGTAAGTGTCATATAAAATAATCTCTACACTACTAATTTTTTTTATTTCATTGGTTTATTGTTTGACCACAATCTCATCTTATGTTAAACTAGCGGGCTCGGAGGACATTGTCCCGCCCTGATAATAAAAAAAGCCTTTTTTTTTATATTCCTAAATCTTCCTCATGAATTGTTTTATCTACTGGTGAAACCGCAAGGAAATCCGTTGAGTAGTTTTTGAGTTTATCGCTAACAGACAGACAGACAGACAGACGTGGCAGAGGAGTTTGTTTTATAATATGTAGTGATAACGATGTGGTCTAAGATGGTAAATAAACTTAGAGGGAGCTACCTCTCAAGTGCATCAACTTCGATCAACAATAACTAGATATAGGGTCGGCGCGAAAAATACGTCTCGGTAAATAACAGCTCACTTGAAATGTGAGCTTTTATTTTGTTTAGTTTGTTTGAAACACAACCAATGTAAGCACGTTTCACATGCCGCAATGTATTCAAAAGATGCAAAAATAATAACCGAAAAAGCAATTTAACGGTCGAAGTATTACTTCGACTACTACTACTTTATTCGCTAAATACATGTTGAATAAGTGATATTTCAAGCTTTAAACTAACAAATAATATCAAATTTTGAACAAAATTACCGATTTTAAATCTGCGTTACAAATGTTTGGCCAAGGCTCTTCAACCACGTACCAACACGCACAATAACGGGGAAAAGTAGTTTATTCATTGCGCGTTAAGGTTGAATTCACACTAAATGTTGTTTATGTTTTCTTTTCATTTGTAAGTGATGGGAGTAATTTATTGCTTTGCTCGTTTTATCGTAAGTATTAGATAATATTTTGAACATTTGTGCCTTGGTTATTACTTGGTGTCATGGTTGTAATTAGGTTGAACTTAAAACTGTTTTAAAACTTTTTTTCTCCCTGTTTTGGTAAACAAATAGCTACATATAAGTATATATTTACGCGGACAGCAGCTAGCTTTGATTTTGTATGTGATTCTAGTTGTTGATCGAAGGTCGGAACACA
Source organism: Antheraea pernyi (assembly GCA_015888305.1). Taxonomy (NCBI): domain Eukaryota; kingdom Metazoa; phylum Arthropoda; class Insecta; order Lepidoptera; family Saturniidae; genus Antheraea; species Antheraea pernyi. Next base: position 383,914 of record MU158816.1, read on the forward strand.
CCGACAGGTGCTAACACTATGGTTTGATCACGTTGTTTTCCCCCACCGAAAGCTACGACTCAGTTGCTACGATTCGAACCTTTTTTTTTTTTTTATGTCATAGGTGGCAAACGAAGAGGTGGGTCACCTGCTGTTAAGTGATCACCACCATCCATGGACACTAACAACCCCAGAGGAGTCGCAAGTGCGTTGCCATCTTTCGGAGGGAAGGGTTAGGGAAAGGAAAGGGAGATGAGAGAGGAGAGGGGGGGAGATGGGTCTCCGGCGCTCTCACTGACCGAACGAAACGCAACAATGCAAGCACTGTTACTTCACGTCGGTGTTTCTATGAGAGGGTGGTACTACCCCGGGCGAGCCGACCCATTCATGCTGAAACCAATAATAGTTTCAGCGTGGTTCTACCACCATTGAACCTACATCCATCGACGCTGTCTCTGAACACGCTATCAACTGCAATGAATATGAATGTTGTTTCTTTGTTTGTCACGCTTTTACGCCTTAACTACTGAACAGAGAATCATAAAATTTTGCTTACACGTTGTCAGAGGAACAGTTTTAAGAGCGCCGGAGGCCCATATCCCCTCTCCCTCCCCTCCTCACTCCTTTTCCCCCGCCCCCCAACACAGACTGGCAACGCGCTTGCGACTACCCCAGTGTCGCTAGTGTCTATTGACGGCGGTGATCAATATGCATCAGGTGACCCGCCTTTTCATTTGCCTTCTATGATATAAAAAAAAACAGAACGGCGGCTATCTTTTATTTTAGAAATATTAGTATTCCCGAAGAATAGATGAAATCTACATTATTGCGTGTAAAACCGCAAGTAAAGACTAGTATTGTAAGATGGTAGGTCTCAGCAATTGTGACTTGATCGCGACCACCATACACTACGTATAACTGCGAGAAACTGCCGATGTACGAGGTGTGTGCGAAAAGTGAGGCGACTTTCCTTTTTTGTCAAAAACTTTTTAATTATTCATCAATATCCCATCGGTTGATTTTTTTAAGACCCAAATCTCAAAAGCCGGAATACATTTTTAAATATCTAGGCATTTTTTTTAAATTATAGTTTTAAATTATATAGTTTGTTATTGCTCCTTTTTTAAAATTTTATAATAAACACGGTATATTATCAGACTTATGCTGCCAACAGTCTGTTGACCAAGGTGTAGATTCGTTGGTATGGAGCTTAAACCCTTATGGATTTAGAGACAGTCCAGGTGTTTATATTTATCCCCTTTGAAATAATAAGGAATGTTATATTACTGAAAATATGAACATATGATAGTGACGAGTGTACCAACACAACAACAAAAAATGTTCTCAATTTGAATGTACTTATTTTTATTTTATTTATAAGATACAATATGAACTTACAGCTAACAAAATTGAACAATATAATATAAGTAATAAGATAAATATGGTAATTTACAAGTTCACACAGATATAGTACGCAGAGTTTACTTTTTGAACACGTCTCGTATGTCTAATTGAGTGAGTTGATAGGTGTGTATCGGAATGATGATGCACGGACATACCAACTCTCTATGGTTTTGTCAAGTTTTGAGACTTGCTAGTGTCAGCAGTCAAGAAGCTGGCCGGCATGATAGTATCGAGTACTAATAGATTGTAGATTGCTTGATGGTCACCGTTATTTTTTATTTGTACTGTTCTTACTATAAGGAACGTGTTGTCACTTTGTCATACTAAAAACCTACTACAAACGTAGGTGTGCGCTTATGACCACACGTTAGAAGTGAAAACATGTGGATATCAGAGAACAGAGAGACATACGCTCTTCTCGCTTTCGTTTTGAAAGTTTAACTTCTACCGCGAGTGAAATTCGTATGCGTTTTTATTTTATTTTGTGAGTTAAATGAAAGTCTTATATATTCGTATTTTGTTCTTAAATTTTTATGCAAATAGGCTTAGAAATAAGTACCCAAATTATATCTACATATGACATAGCCAAATTTTGGAGCGCATTTCTGTAAAATTACAAATTTATGCATTTATCATTTTCATCCACTCATGTCTTGAATTTTTTTGTTTTTACTGATTGAACAAAATGACTGCACCGTACCTGATGGAAAGTACAGTACAGTCTATAAATATCGGCGCCTGTCAGTCTTAAAAAGCAACGGCAGTCGTCATCGTCTATCATGCCGACCAGCAAAAGTGCCTCTTCACGCCTCGTTTGAAAGACCCTATGTCATTTGAGGAAAGGAACACACTCGCTGGGAGGTGATTACACATCTTCACAGTGCGACCAAGATAAGAGCTTTCGAACTCCTTAGTTCTAGCTGGGATGGTTGCCACTGAATCTGTGGAAACACGTACCTGCCCGTGTAGTTCTGTAGTGGAAAGGGGAAGATTAAATTTTTGATTTACATTGATGTCTTATCCCATTTCGTTTTGGTCAGGTTAAATTCAAAATCGATAACAACGATTACGCTGAAGACTGTAAAGATTACCACAACTCTAAGACGATTTCTCGAGCCCTGAGCGTCGACAGAGATCTACATCTCGACGAGGATGCTGACGAGCATTCGGGAGAGGATCTCGGCTTCGAAGAGGGTGACTATGACAGAGACGACTGTGACTGCGAACCTTGTAGGAGATTAGTCGCATGGGAAGAACTGATCGGAGTGGCTATACCACTGTTGGAGAGATTAAAACCACAGAAAACGGATGCTTCTGTTGGTACCGATTGAACAACTTAATAAAATGTATTGTATTTTACACTGATCTTTGCTAATTTTCCAACGTTACATACGGTTTGAATTTAATTCAATTATTGACAACAACAAAAAAAAATTGTTAAAGTAAAGTCGATTTATGTATGATAATTTTACGTGATAACGTCCTAAGAAAACAATGGTGAAAAATTGCATACTCTTATGAATTTTAATAATAACAATAATAAGTATTCTATACCGGGTGACTTTTTAGACAGTAGCAATATTTCTGGAGGACATTCTGCACTCGATTCTCGTTCTAAAAAAATAGGTGCTTTATATTGCACCTAATTGTCTAGAAAAATACAGAAATTATACACAACCCTCTACGTGTCTATGTTAAAGCACAGTGTCAATGACCGTTGGGTGATTTCACTTACATTTGAACGGTAACGTCCGGAGCAAAACAAAAGCGTTTATTGCCCGTTTTACTATTGAAAGTTATTAACTCCGGGTCGCCCATTGTAGCGTTTGGCACCGGTCATTGCACTTAGATTTACTATTTTATTTACACGTTTGTAGCTATACTTTTCAAAGTCTGAAACGAACAAACAAGAAAAACGAAGAACAAACGTTAACTTAGATTTTCTTGGTTGTTTATTAGTATTTGTTTTAATATTATTACTGTATATGTTAAATGTGACCATGAAGCGTCATATCCTAGAATACTGCGAGTGTCTAAACAGTCACCTGGTATATAGATAGATGCGTTAAAAATCGAACGCTTAGGCCTATCACGCCTCTCTATCGCTTGCATGCTCGACTCAGGCGGAACGTGACAATGAGTCATGCTTTTTCGTGCGTGCAGCCGGCTTTCATCGATTTATAAGATGTTATCACGTCAAAATTACATTCCTCTTTGTATTCGATTGCCATTAAGAGTTATTAGAACAATAATAAATGCGTCGTTACATTCCAAAATGTGTTAAATTCAGTATTAATCGTTCATATAACAAGTTACATTTTTTAAAGATTTACATTTTTTATTTATTTTCGAACTGACTACGCTATTGTCCTAGCTAGGTCTTAACAGTTTGCAGTTCATAAGGTTTTTAGTTTTTTTTTTATGATCTTCATATTCTCCATGTCCAGAATTATTTGAAGATCTTGAGAAATAACTTAAAATATTAGAAACGGCTAAAATTGGATGTAGCTCATTTTTAAATGAAACGATACAAATAATATAACAAACAAAAGAGATTGAAATGCATCGGTTTTGTTCGACATTTATCTTCAAAGTTTTAGAATATTTCATGCGGTACCCTAATATTGTTACAATTGTGAGTTTTTTTGCTTAATAATTGTTGTAAATTATTGTTATCTGTTTGTTTTTTCATGTTTGAACTATTCGACCGACCATCACCAAATATTATATATACGTCATAAGGGTTCGTCCCGAAAAAAAAATAATGTTCCCGTTGGATAGATCACATCTATGTCAAAAGCTAGCTCTGAATATAATTTTTGTCTCCATTTTCTCATAAAATTTCTGAAATACCACAACATACTTAATTTACAAAAAAATTAAAGATGGAAAATGGTGGTAATATTTAGATTCTACTAGAAGAGCTATATCTATCGAAGAAAGTGATAACTTGTAAATATTATTCAGAATTTGAAGAGAATTAATCTGCAGTTTTAAAAACAAGTTTTATATCGACTGTAGGAGATATGTATTCGTTAATGGAATGTATGTGTATGGTCTCTAAAAATTTTTATACAAACACTACAAATGTGTTTATTTTCTGCTGTTAAAGTATAAACAGATATAGTTTTTTTTATGTAATCGTGTTTAGCAAATACTTTCACCTGTAATTTGATTTCCTTTTCGAAGACTATTAAAGGCAATATTCGGCACATTGCACTGTTAAAATACAAATTCCATCGTACACTGCTTTGTACCTTTAAAATTTCAACTTTAAAGTTTGTAAAGTATTATTTAATCGCGCAATACACAAAGTTCTTAATTCAAGTTTAATTAAACTCTATATATTATTTTTTATCTATTTAATAAGGACTCGACACTGAGAACTTTGAACAATATCATGGAGAATTTATTTGCATAATCTGTTATGTTTATACTTTATATAGAAGCATGTTTTTAAATAAATCATCGTTAAATTGTTTTATTGTATAATATAATATAAGAATCGTTATATTTGAAAGTAAGCTAAATCCAATTTTAGCCGTTCCTAATATTTAACTCATTTTTCTTCTTGTAAAATACGAAAATCTTAAAAAATTAAACGTGTTATATGAAAAATTCTGATTGGATTTAGCTTATTTTTTAATGTAACTACTTATATATTTCACTGTTTATTAATTTGAAGATTAGGCTGGCTTAATATAAACACATTTCATGAGTCTTCCTGTTTTTACGATTTGTATTATTGTTTTTTATTGTTAACTTCAATATATTCTATTTATCACAATTAATATGAAATACAATAAATACTTATGCCTCAAACCTTTGTGTCTTTTATTTTCATTCTTTACCTGTATACAGGATATTCATTCCTGTTAGTAACAAGATGAATTATTTTATCTATTCGTTGGTTTATGCCAGGACTGTAAACTTAAACTAACGTTCAAATTAATTTATATTTCCGTTAACATTTCCTATACAATATATCATGTACTCGTATACATTAGGTGTGCTAAAATAAGTCGATATTTTATTAGCTCTCTGGTCAAAATGTCGTATACCTCTACAAAATATTTTTTTGTATTTTTTATAACTGCAATTTTTTTTTTATATTTCATAGGAGGCAAACGAACAGGTGGGTCACCGGATGTTAAGTGATCACCACCGTCCATAGACACTAGCAATACCAGGGTAGTCGCAAGTGCGTTGCCAGCCTGTGTTTGGGCCGAGAGGGCAGAGGCGTGGGAGGGAGGGAAGGGGAGGTGGGCTTCCGACGCTCTCACTGATCGAACATAAACGCAACAACGCAAGCACTATTACATCACGTCAGTTTTCTGTGGGTCGGTTGGTAGTACTGGGGGCGAGCCGACCCATTCATGCTGAAACCAGTAATAGCTTCAGTGTACCACCTACTAATACGTGATACAAAAGTTTGGTAGAAAGTTTTTCGTAGCGCATTGAACTGATTATAAAATAGAAATTTCGATCCAGCCGTTCCATTTATTTTATTGAAAAAAAAAACATCGCACAGGTAGATTATAAACAAAACAACGTTTTACTGTGTTATTTAAGTAGAAAAAACCCAAGTTCGATGATGAACTTCCTAGAATTAAATTTTTGAGTTCCACTTCTAGCAGCTTTTTTAAGACCCGTATTTTGAGCGGAGAGCAAAAAATAAATGTCGACTTACTTTGGCACACTGATGTATATGACAATATATTAAGTTTAATTTAAAGATTTCGCTCAACGTGATGATGATGATGATTTGTTCCGACCGGTTTAGGCCATGGCGACCACTTTGTCCCCTAAACTTAGAAATGGAGCTGGTGCGCTCGAAGATGCCTTATGTCAGATGACATAAGATGGCTAAAACAGATATTAACTTCCCATCGATGAGAAGGCATGTAATTTAATAAATTGAGAAGTTGAAATTAATCTAGCACTAGTAATTTTTGGATAATATAATAGTATTAGCAGGCCGGTGGACGTTGTCTCGCCCTGATAATAAAAAAAATGAGCTGTGGCTGTATCATGGACACGGCCGTTTGTTGTACGTGAATACGTCTCATAACGGGCGATATTTTATATATAAATTATTATTATTTATGTATGTCATAATCATAAGAAGTCCTCCGGTTTTCCATGTTTTGTTTAGAATGGCAACTATTCCATTTACCGGGTTCAGGAAATAAATCAACTAAACAAATCATTACTGTGTTACTGTATTAATTAAAGGTCTGAGTGATGCGCTCGGCCTCGTTCACTTTTCTACGTTGCCGACACTGCTTCACTCGGTCATATGGTTTTTTATTGGTACCATTCGATTGGTTTTGAGATGCTCTTTCCAACCCTATACGATTTCTGTATTTGGATTTGACTTTTCGACGCGTATAAGCCGACATAATTTTTTTTTTTAACCCCTTATATACACAGTCACGATTCCACACTAATGTTCTATATATAATCGATAGACTTTGACAAGAGCTGTAGATGGAAACAACAAACGTCGACTTCACCGAGTCGAAAGTTATACTAAATTAAAATCTCAAACCGCAGAACAATGACTTTATATAACGTACTCTGTGAGAATGACCTCAAAATGTCGGCGCTTCCTTCCACTGCGTGTGAGATGTATTACAATCCTAATTTAGCATAATAAATTCTTTGATCCTTTAGCTATCCAGTGGTATAATTTAATTTGGATGTAGAGAATTGATTCGAAACTACATTGCCTAACTGTATGCCCCGATTTTGTTATCATTAGGTTTTTTGGATTGCCCCTGTATGGTAGCAAATTTTAAAGACGTATTCACGTCAAAATTTTTTAACAAATTATATACCTAAACATTTCTCATTAATAAATTTATCTACTGGTGAAAATCGCATGAAAATCCGTTCAATAATTTTTGAGCTTATCGCGAAGAGAGAGACGTGGTAAAAAACTTTATAGTATGCAGTGATGATACTGCGTTTTGAACCAAACAATCGAACGTTCACTGGATAAAGGAAACTTGTGTATACGTAATGAATACACAAAGTAACAACACCAGAGGAAGCTACGCCGAGGAAGTGGATTGTGGTCATTAAATTGTCAAACGGAAACGTACGGCCTCAAGACGGTGTGGAAACTAGTGGCGCAACTCGTGTGCGTTGTATGCGACCTCAGCTCCGACGCGGTAATATCCATGTTCGATAGACTCTCCAAAGTGGACACTACGCCCACGTGTACAGGCTGTTCGAGTTTAGTAAAATGCACACAAATTAAAAAAATACTTATTAAACTACATTATTCAATAAATGTACTAATTTTTTCGTATTGCCTAAATAAATTCTTGTTTGTTTTATTTACTAACCGTTGCACGCTTATTTAGATGGGCGTAAATTAAACTTATGTAATCATTAAAAATCATAAAATAAAGTCCTCCGCCACGTCTGTCTGTTCGCGATAAACACAAAAAACTACTGAACGGATTTTCATGCGGCTTTCACCAGTAGATAAAGTGATTGATGAGGAAGGTTTAGGTTTATAATCGTCAAGGTTTTTTATTATCAGAGCGGGACTACGTCCGCCGGGCCCGTTAGTAATTGATAAATTATTCTCATGTGCACGAAAAGTCAATTTGTATGAAGTACCAACGGGAATGTGTATTTACGTAAACTATTGTATCTTCACGGAAAATATTTTGTTTACTCTATTTAATAAATACCTTTGTATTCATATATTTTTAACATATAGAAAGATTACGTCATCTGGATTTTTTTTCTCGAACTGACTACGCTGTTGATTTAGTAAGGTCTTAACAGCTTCACCGGACTACATTGCGTCATCTGGAATTAAGACAAAAAAAATATTGACATAACTTATCATTTAAACACGTAACTATCTTTATAAAACAATACTTTGATTTAATTATATTACAAGTTATCAAAGTTCCAGTAGTAATTATGTTGCAGTCAATATTAACTTCAATAATTAACACAAGACTATGGTAGATACGTTAATCACGCCTTACTAAATCGAAGAAAAAAAAACTTAAATGGTGTAAATAAAGCTTCCATAAGCGTCACGTTAACATTCACCAAAGACGCACGACGCCTGTAAATATGAACGATGCAAAATAGCAGGACACTTTTAGACATCTTTGAAAGGCGTACCTACTCTTACGCCACTGGCGATGATTGTATACAAAAAAGCATGTAAAAAAGAATCAACCTGTAGTTTTAGAAGGAACAACGTTGTTATAAGATATTCTTTGCGTTGGCCCACGGGACCAATCACTGCATGCAAATTGAAAAGACAACAAGCTAGCGCAGGTATGTGAATTTTGACTACTGTTTGTAACTAAATTCATGCCTATGGCAAATGCAAACCAACCATTCGATCGACGCCACTAAAAAGACATTAAAAAAATTATATTAGTAGGGCCAGCAAAATAATGCGCGAAATTCATACAAAGCGGTCCTTTTCTACGCAATAATATTGGATTAAGACGATACATGGAAAATTTTGTACAATAACATCGTTCAATTCTTCTAAATAATTAGATAATTATTGGTCTTAATTATGCCTTACCACTGTACTAATTGTGGTCACCGAATGTCTGCTACCAAGAATACCATTTTACTAAATGACAATGTAGATTATTTCTACATTTTGACAAATCTGAGGATTAATATATCTAAAACATATAATACGAATGTAAGTCTAACTTGTCTGTAATTTATAGATATTTGTGGAAAAAAAATCAGGTTTCTAGGAATTACTAATAAAATACTTTTAAATCATTTTTAGAAATGTCCGTCTGTCTCTCTGTTTGTATGGACAAGAATCACTGCAAAAGTACGGCGTTCACATGTATATCTTCTAGTTTTTTTTTTTCGAACTGACTACGCTATTGACCAATCAAGGTCTTAACAGCTTCACCGGACTACCATATCTTCTAGTAACCTTTAGTCTTTGTTTCATTATAATCGGTCCACTCTATCAAAAATTATTGTAATTTTAATGAGATTAACACTCAAGTGTAGCTTAAACACAAATTACTATATGATAGAGTGTTTGAGTGAGTGTTGTTCTTCGTCTTTTTCTTGCTTTGGCTCCGTAGAAGCACTTGCCAGTGTCAATGTTTCGTTTCAATGGAGATTACAACATAATTTACACAATAAGTGTCGTGTGAATAATTTCAGTGTTCCAACAAAATGGTGGCTCTCTTGTTAGAAATTTCCAGAGAGTTTTTGTGGCATCTCAGAATTCATGGTCCGTGGTATTATTTTCCATTCACTTTACTTATGCACAATAACCGAACTGTATTGCATAAAACATTATACAGAATTTTACAGAATAATTTTACAGAATATAGAGTCAAATAACACAAGATTATAAATAAAATATAAAATCCACTACATGACAGACCAAAAACCCGCCAAAAACTCCCGTGACTGCTGTTAAATGTGAGTATTATTATTACAATAAAATGGCATACTGTTATAATGAAGACATAGATGGCGCTAAACATATTATTTTAATAGCTTCAAATATTTTGATCCATTAAAAGTTGTACATAGATAATATTAACATATGCGAGGTATAGTCCGGTGATGCTGTAAAGACCTTGCCAGGTCAATAGCATAGTCAGTTCGAAAAAAAAAAAAAAAAACATGCGAGGTTATTTTTATATTTTACTCAATTATTTTGGTTTTTATAATTTGACCTTTACCGTGTATCTTACCGTCACAAAATTAAATTAATGCAGTAGGAATATTTATTATATGATTTATACTATTATATAGGTGTTAAAATAAATTGTTGAATGTATCTAATATTAGAAATAAAATGATTATATCCGATAAACGTTACTGCTCTTAAATCTTTATTTATTGGTTTAAATTCATAGTCTCGAGAATCTGTAGGTCGATAATATAAAAATAAGCACGTGTGTGAGACACGACTAAATTTTAAGTATCACGTCGTATCCGGAGATAGATGTTAGATAGATTTAGATGATTTTATTAATCACTATTTATTAAATATAATACCACGCGGACTGTGTGACTACTCACAGGCACAGTTACTATAATAATACCGCTATATGTGCATCACGTAAAAACTACTGGATAGAATTTCTTTATATTTTACTTTTTAAACACTTCGAAACGAAAAGTTATCATAAGTTATTCGGTGTTATTACAAAAAAGTTAAATACGTATTGAACCCTGCCTTTAAAAAGGTCTCATATTAGGTGTTTACCTATGAAATTGCCGTTTTGTTTCATGGTGGTAGAGCCACGCTGAAACTATTACTGGTTTCAGCATGAATGGGTCGGCTCGTCCGGGGTAGTACCACCCTCTCATAGAAAACCGACGTGAAGTAAAAATGCTTGCATTGTTGCGTTTCGTTCGGTCAGTGTCAGCGCCGGAGGCTCACCTCCCCTCCCCTCTCCTCTCTCCTCTCCCTCTCCCTCCCCATAACCCTTCCCCCCAAAGGGTGGCAACGTACTTGCAACTCCTCTGGTGTGGTTAGTGTCCATGGACGGTGGTGATAACTTAACATCAGGTGACCCACCAGTTCGTTTGCCACCTATGACATAAAAAAATAAAAAAATTGAAACGAATATTTTCATGTATTTTTTATTTGTATTAATCGAAGTAATCACCCATGCAATCAATGCATCTTTGCCAACGCAGTGGCAGTTTATTAGCTGAACCTAACCTGCTTAAAGAAATCAGCTGGACGGGAGGCAACAAATTCTTCAAAGGCATTTTGTACTGCCTCTCGGGTATTGAATTTTTTTCCCGCCAAGACGCGCGTTGTCGTGCAGGAGCAGCGGAGACGAGCGATTGACCAATGCTGGTTAGAGATGTGCCAGCTTCTCCATTATTGTGTTCAGTTCTTCACAGTACACATCTGCAGTAATGCTCACCCCGTTTGGTAAGAAACTGTGATGAATCACACCGGCGCTAGACCACCAAACAGTGACCATCCCTTTTCTAGGGGTAAGTTTTCGTTTAGGGCATTATTTAGGTGCTGA
>MU158816.1:395411-417600 GCA_015888305.1 Antheraea pernyi
CACCCATTTGTCAAGCTTTTTTACCTTGCCAATTTGACGCAAATGGACCAATATTGTTTTGACACTAACGTCGAAAGCTGCTGCTAATTCAGCTGTAGATTGTGTATCATCAGCTTCCACAATCGTCTTTAATTCATCATTGTCCACCAAAGTTTTCGGACGACCGCGAGGTTCATTTTCAGGTCGAAATTCGCAGAACGGAATCGAGCAAACCAATAACAGGTGGTGCGTTGGTTTGTAGTGTTAGCTTCGTAAACGTCGTTGACGTTGCGTGCCGCTTGTGGCGCGTTGCTGCCACGACGGTACTCATATTCCATAATTACTCGAATTTTTAACGTATCTATGATGACAAAAAAGATTGAAATCATAGATGTAACACTAATCAATAAACAAATGACTACTTTTGGAAAAAGAATTCCATGTTTTTAAAATAAAATTAATTTGAAATTAGAATTCTTAGCCAAACAAAAATTATTTTGATTTGAAATGGCCAGTACTGCAGAACGGCAATTTCATAGGTAAAGACCTATTATTAAATGCACCGCGGTCGCTGAATGTTCGCCATCTTGCTCTTTTGTCTCGCTTTGGTTACGTTAGGTTAGACTTGCGAAAAAGGATAACGCAAACTTGCCTCGGGCGAGCGCGGTGCATTTATTAGGAAACTTTTTAAACCAAGTATTTAATACGTATTTAACTTTTTTATAATAACACGGATTATGTTTTAAGACGCCGCTATCTTTATAAGTACTACAAAAGGCTATTTTGTATGCAAAGTATATTTTTACTTAAAATGTATGTTTTTCTTTTGAATTTAAAGCATATCATTAAGGTAATAAATCCGAAGCGAAGGTAATGAATCCGAGAAGTCGCGAGAAAACGTTAATGAAAAAATAAAACCAACTCCACGCGAACGAAATAACAGACAGCACGTAGGCCACTAATGTATGTAGATGGTAGAGCCACGCTGAAGCTATTCCTGGTTTCAGTATGAATGGGTCAGCTCGACCGGGGTACTACCACCCGACCCACAGAAACACCCACGTCAAGTAATAGTGCTTGCATTTTTGCGTTTCGTTCGGTCAGTGAGAGCGCCGGAGACCCACCTACCCTCCCCCAAACCCCCTGGTGTTGCAAGGGTCTATGGACGGTGGTGATCACTTAACATCAGGTGACCCACCTGTTCGTTTACTTACTATGATATTAAAAAAAATAACAAGTTACCCATACGTAAAGTATGTGATTAACAAAGTAATTAGGTATAATTTTATAGCGTTATGTAATCGCATCAATTCAGAACGACTGCACCTTTTTGGCTAATTAATTATTTTTCATTGTATTTGTAATTATCAGAACAAGGTTTGTATAAAGAAAGATGAAAAATTGAAAAATCGTACGGGAAAGTGAAAAAGATCGATTAAAAGAAAACATAAAAAAATTGGGTGCTTGAGTGACACAGTAGAAGGATCTTCGAACATATTTACAAAATTGACAGATCCTTAATACACCCGTACGAAGCCGGAGCGAATAGCTAGTATTTGCACATGTGCATTATTTGTCGGTTCGAGTTTCTAAGAAACACAATCACAGAGTATTATGAAATAATAATTAGACATTTTATTAAAATAACAATTAACTTAATAACATCCAGTTTACCTACATTCCTTTTAAGTATTTAAGCTACGTGAGGGCTATGAATTTATATTAACTTTGAGATTCATTTCCTAATCATTCTAGTGTAAAAAACAATGGCGCGCGGTTCTCTTGCTGTGTTGATTGTGATTTGCCTCCTGGTGAACGCATTCTGCTTACCACCGAATCTAAACAGACTTTCTAGAGCCATCTCCAAAAATGATGTTTCTAATTCCATGCGTGTGAGTACAATTATTTATTTCATTGTTTTTTTTGGTAGTGAAAACTGTAAGCGAGATAAATTTATAATTTCATGGCATGCTAGTAAGCGTGGCCGATCGTATTGCGCTTTCGCGGCATACATGAGACTAGCGCCAAGCAGCCTGTACATGTATAAATCTAATATTGTTATTTTGTATTTAGATTGTGCAGCCCATTATTTTTGATGAGTTAATAAGTTGTTTAAAAAAGTAAATAACAAACAAAGTATTTAATACATTGAAAGTTTTAATACAAAGAAATACAAACAACAAATACAAAGAAACATAATATTGACTATAACTAACTTCACGGTGTCGGTTTTTCGTAACGATGTACGCGCGCATCGTTAAAATTTACTCTCATCATTTTTCCCTAACGCGCCAAAAGAAGTATAACTTCAAAAATAATGACGCATTCACAAACTTACTCCCCGAATGAAGCGTGCGTAAAGAAGTTTAACAAACCTTTTGGATTAAAGAACAGTTTCTCACTTCACAGTTCAAAAGATCACAAGACACTACGTCAACGAATACACCAGATCCATTTGATGACGATGATGACGAAGACTTCCCAGATATAACACACACACCATCTAATGGAGGGGGTAGCAATGTCCTCAGCTTATTGAACTTAGCATCAGCTCTGTTCTCTAACTCGGCTACTTCAAACGTTAGTCCAGTTATTTTTATAAGTTATCACAGTACTCACAATAAATGCATGGTTTTCATTGACATATAAAAACCCAAGACACACAATCTCGAATAAAAGTAGCGCTCAAAACCGGCAGCAAAAACTCCGCAATATACATACGTAGTTATAGTTCTGCCATATACTTATGATTTTGCAAATTCAACTTTACCTGAATGGTTTAAAGTGGTTTTTACAAGGACGCATGCGAAGCGAGACTATATGAAATGACTGCATAATCCAAAATTATGCACTCATTTTTGTGTGCCGGTTGTGAGACGTTAAGTGTGGGTTAATCTTGGGTTTCTGTATATCAATTATGGTTTTGCACAATTTACAGTAATCAAATTACAATAATTAATAATTCTATTCCTTACAACACTTCTACTATCCTAGGTCTGTAGTTTTTACTGCCATTAATAGGAATTACATTGAATTTTTTACTTTAATAAAACCTGTTGGAGAATTTACAGTCTGCTATTGATATTTACGTTGGTAATAAAATCTTTCCATCGATCATTCACTGTACTAAATTCTCTTTATTGTTCGTTATTCTTATTGGAACAAAATTAACTACAATTATACCGCAGCTTTGACTGTAGAAATGCGAGAAATACAGCATACCGACTTACTGTTCGTTGTCCCACATGTTTCAAATTTTTTCTCTGGTATGGTATTTCCTATTTATCATTTATTACTAGCTTTTGCCCGCGGCTTGGCTCACGTTTATATAGAATTTTGACCTGTCTCTTGAGGACAGTGTTTTTTTCTGAGTGAAAAGTAGCGTAAATTCTTTTCTATATCTCTAATATTGCGTATGCAAAATGTTATGATGATCGAATGAGTTGTTAAGGAATGTAAACGTAAGAACCAAACAAATTCACGTTCGCATTTGTAATAATAGGAATTTTAATAATTGATTATTTTTTACTTAACCCGCGATTTCATTTGTGTTCGTATTATATATCATGACATACGTAATATTCGTGTATTGCTACTCCGATATCTGCGAAACGAAGCTACTTATCGTGTTAAAATTAACGTCAGAAATCATTCCAATAAAGGCACAGATTATACGTTGCCACACCTGTGTCTTTCCAGTGAGTCGACATTAGCTTCCGCTAAAATTCTTTGATGTGTGTAAAGGACGCGAGTCCAGTTATCGTATTGCGTGTATCGTCACGCAGCTCGATTTTTTTTTTTTTTCGAACTGACTACGCTATTGACCATGCAAGGTCTTAACAGCTTCACCGGACTACTAATGCGAGCGCTTAAGGCACTCAGCCGATTTTATTTTGACAACTAGCTCAAGGGTGCACGGCACACCTCGGCTTTGGAGCGTCACGCAGCTCGATAGTTCGTAACGCATAACGATAATGTCGTGTGCCGATACGCGCAGTTTTGGGAATAGTTTTAACGATATATGCCGCGCATGCCGAAATAACTCTCAGATGACAAGAGTTTATGTTTGCCAATTTATATAGCGTCTTCATAAATTATGTCCTATATGTTATTATAATACAGGCTATATTACTCTGAAATGTCATTAAATGTGTCGTTCGGTAGTTTATACGTGAAATGATAACAAATACGCATTGTTTCCCACAAACATTCTGGTTTATAATATGAATAAGATTCGAACGATATTTCTTTTACTTTGGTTTTGAAATCCATTCGTCTAAACTAAGCCCAGATATAGAGAGGAAAGAAAGCGAACTAACTTATACTTCTCGATCGTCAAATTCAGCAAAATTATTTAAAATCGTAAACGCTTGAGATTTTAGATTTTATTTTGAATTACTTACATAGACTACAGTTTATTGTTAGAAATGCAGTATATATACGTGCATATAAACAGTTTTAGGCTAGGGTTCCTTACTTAACCGTGTGAGTGCACGCAATATTCTGTCCAAAATCTTTTAACTTTAATATCTACTGCACTTATACTGCACTCATTACACTGGAATTTGATACTGATGACAATTGAGTTCTACTGTGCTTCCAACTGTTTGGTTTTGTGTGATTTATCAATTGTATTCTTGAAATTAAGTCTACCACGCACAATTTGAGAATATACGAAGCACTTTCTTTCCGCGGTAAGTACGATTTTTTATGTAGTTTGTATTATTTTTTTCTTACATTAAGAATCTTTTAGTTTTCATTTTTGGAAATTATGAAAGCGATAATTAATATTACGAATACATAAATTTCAGGTATTAATCAGAAAAATTGTCCACGATATAATAGACTACACAGCAAGATTAAACGTGACAATTCATTACAGAGACATAAACCAAACTGTATCGCAGAATAGATCGAAAAGAGAGTCACCTACATTAAGCCTGCAAAGACAAGATATCGAACTAAATAGCGTTGAAAGTTCTGAATCAGAATCTAGCTCTAGTTCTGATTCTGAAGAGGAGAGTGACGCAGCAGAAAGTGTAGAAAATAATAATGAATCAGACGAAAATCATGCGGCTGAGGAGAGCGTAGAGAATAATAGCGAAGGAAGTTCTTCTGAACAAGATTCTAGTTCTGAGGAAGAGTCAAGTGAAAGCGATGATGATTTTGATGAACCTCCTGGCGGAGATGGCCAGGGAGGTGGTATTTTAGGTCTCTTAGCAGGACTGAGCGGAGGGGTAAATATCTACACATTATATTTTCATGATACTTCTGCTTCAACGAAATGACCCTCCAGTATGGCATATCTGTTTTAGGGAGACGGAGAATCTGATTTGGGAACGCTTTTAGCTGCCGTCAGTGGGATTGTATTAAGTCTAAGTGTTAGTAAACTCTCTTATTTGTTACAAATTATAAATCGTAATGAGAAATTCTAATAAAATTTCCTATTATAGGGCGATGGATTTGATTTAAACGATTTAATTGCATCAGGTGTTGGACTCTTCGTTGGTTTATTGGTATGTTTACAAATTTAATACATCAAATGAATAGTAATTCCTATAACATTTGATATATTATTAGTAATTAATGTTTTCGAATTACGTTTTATATAGTCGGAAGGCGAAGAAAATCCTGGACCTATTGTAGCAAACTACTTGTTGACTGCTTTGGAAACGATTACTGGTGGTGGAGCAGTATGTATACCCACGTTATTTACATTTAATTTATAGCTCTTATTATTAATATATATTAATTTTTATGGTATTACATTTTTACAGAACAACAATGGAGCATTTTTCGGAAAATTTATATCACGATTACTTAAAGGAATAAGCGCGGTACGTCTTCTAATATAATTTGCAATGGTTAATCACATGTTTATAATTAAGTCGCTAAAGGTCTTGCTTCAATTCAATATTTAATGGGTATTAATGACTTACAAAAAACAATAAAAACAAAATATTGTCAAGCAAAGCAAACGAGATTACCAAAAGTTTACTTGAAATGCCTTATTATAGTGCTTCTTTAGCATTTTCAATATAAAAGGTAGTAATTTGATCAATTGAATTATTTCAGCAGGCTGGTGGTTCAGAAGAAAGTTCTGAGGAGAGTAGTGAAGAAAACAAAACGACTATGGCCGATTCATTTGGATTTTTCGCCAGTTTCTTTATGGGTTTGCTCGGAGATATGTCCAAAGGCAGTTCGGGTGGTAGCAGTTCTAAGTAAAACAATGATAGACCATTATTAAATATATTTCAATAAAATATATACCAACTGATTCTTAATTTATACATGCATATTCACATGTATCTGATTTATTGAATACTAGCAATTTTCCTCGGTTTTACAAGCGTTTCCTATGCAGTAATTATTGTCGAATCTATATTTAATATTTACATTTACAAAGTTTCGAATTTTGATACCCTTTTTTACCATTCTAGGAGTTGTATTTCCAAAAACCCTTTCTTAATGCTAGCCTATAGTGTGCAAGGAACTTGTATGTAAATTTTCATTGCCTTAGCCCTAATAATTTGGTCTGTCCGTTGATATGTCAGTCAGTAAATATTCTTGATTTAATTTTTGTAAGGCATAGTGATACATCCCAGTGTAGCAGACCTCATGGCTGTCAGGTGATAATTTTTTTACTAAGATGGCAAGTATCCAGGACATAGCGAACAATCGATCGTTATTTTGATTTTGGAAAGTATTCTTTGATTCTCGAACACGTGCGTAATGTGTTAATTTCCACCTACGAAAATATCGTCACCTCTAGACTTTTTTTTAAACTGACTACGCTATTGGTCTATGGATCCCTCACAGCTTCACCTGACTACCAAAGCGAGAGCTTACGGCACTTCGCCACTAGGCATCAAGCTGAAGGGTACTAAAGTGGCCGAATCTCTTGAGTTGCTGCCTTGGATGCAACCTCGCGAATATGTCTAAGCCAAACTAAGCTTATATTCATACATATACGAATTCGTGAGACTCACACGTGTACCTCACATGTGTGCCACACGAATTCAAATATGCATTTCGTAACTAGGCAAAACTAATCCAGTTTGAAAATAAGGGAAAATAATCATCCATCATATTAGTGCCTACCTGTGATATTAGAAATCTTAAACGCTACATGAAAATGTGCCAATAACAAATTTTTGCTCCAATTAAATAATGATTACATTCAGACTTACAACCTAGAATGAACCTGTACTTTAAACTTTGTAATTCCTACAACACGACGGTCTATAAGGAATAAGAAAAGAATTTACATTCGGGCTTCTTTTATTCTTCATTTACGTTATGTTACATAAAGAGAAACGGTGTCTGGAAATTACAGACCCTTCCGGTGAAGCTGTTAAGACCGTACTAGGTCAATAGTAGTCAATTCGAAAAAAAAAGAAAAACGTTATCACAGACGTCGTAATAAAGGAACGTTTACTTTTAAGACGTTTTTATTAGTGATAAACAATTACTAATTTTATACTTTATGCGATTTTGTACTATTAAAATGAAAATTATAATAAAATGTGTTTTTATTTCAAACTAGCTGTCCGTCATGACATCGCACGGCTGTATTATTCACGAAGAAAATAAATCTTCCTTTTACAGTAAGACAACGAAACGAAATGCAATGTAACTGAACAATTAAGTGTGAATTCTGTCAATATTTTTGAATATCCCTTTACTATCTTCTGTCTCCCTCACTCACTCACTTTTTCAATGGACCTCCTTTGACACAAACTTTTCCATACGATCCTTCAACCATTTTATTTCTTACACACCTTATTCTGACAATTATGAAGAAGACAAAAAAAAAGAATTATCCAAATAGATGCAGCCGTTCTGAAGTAATGTGCTTATTTCTATTCATATATCACACTGCTATTACAAAACCGTCGTAACTCGAAAATGGCGACAATTGAGATTTTAATTAATCTTAATAGAAAAAGTGATAACCTCAGTAACAAAGTTATACAAATATATCTAAGCTGAAGCGAGTAATAGCGCTCTAATGAACTTTTAATGAACTATTAATGACTTCTATCCCCCACAAATATTGCATCATTTTTAGCTTCAAGAAAGTGCTATCGGGTGAAGACGTTTCACTATATCATGTAGATTACATTTATAAAGCAAAGTACTTATATTAGTCTAATTTTCAATGAAAAATGCATAGTTTCAAGAGCTTTCAGTAGATAGTGTGAAGTCAGTTTTTCATGGACTCTGAAAATTATGTTTTTTTGAGTTACGACAGTATGATTTTTTTTTAATTACGACAGTACGACAGCAGTTCGATATATAGATTTACCAAAACGTATCACCAAATTTTACGAATAACTTTTATAACTTTTTAAATTTACAGGATGACAATGGTTCTACTCGACAAACTTCACCGCTATGGGAGTTTATGGTGGAGGTATTAAGGGCTAAACTCGCTCTTGCCGCCAAATTGTTTGCTAACGCATCATCTTCACTCAACAAGTGACAACCACCACAACAAAATCACTTGATACATAAGTGCCATAAATTATAATCACGGTGTCATCGAGTCAAAAGTAAATAAATGTATTATTGTTAGCAAATATTTTGTTTTTAATTTATCTCTAGACCACTAGGAGAATTATGTCTTGTTGTAATGCAACTGTAATCGCCGTCTGTTTGTCAACAATTAGTTCAAACAGCTCGTTCAATACATACACCCAGCATTTGTAGCTTAACCCTTAAATGCCTGAACTCTTCATTTCAACTACAAAAAATTATATTATATGTGTAGTTATTATACAGGTTTATAAATAACCAAACTCTCACCAAACTACCCTTGAAGTACATCCTTTCCAATAAAAAATGAATCATCGAAATCGGTTATCGTGATATTGAGTTATTCGTCTATTTGTCGCGTACATACTTAATGCAAATTTAAAACTTATACGGTTTTGCACTGGATGCCGTTGTCGGAACTGGACCAATGGGACCACATGGGAAGTACCAGCTTTCAAATAAAAAAAGAATAATCAAAATCGGTTCACCCAGTCCAAAGTTATGAGGTAACAAACATAAAAAAAAAAAATACAATCGAATTGATAACCTCCTCCTTTTTTTGAAGTCGGTTAAAAATAAGAAACCATCTTTTGCATTTAGTCAATTATATTATAAGTAAAAAGGTATAGGTATAGTATATGTTACCTACATGATATTTTGAGAAAACAAATGGCACGATATCGCACACATACGTAAAGTAATATTGTAACGCCACACTGTCTTAAATAAAATGTGGAAGTAAGGTGGCATATTCTCAATATCGGTGGTGCAAAAGAAATAGTTATATGTTGCTTAGATACGGGCGGATTGACGGGGCCAGATCACGTTTGCTAGTTAGCGAAGTTTTAACAAGGCTCTGTCGAAGCGCTTATGACGTATCTACAGCTTTTTAGTTATAATATCGTATATAATACGATATAATATAATATTTAGTATTCATATTTCAATCATATAAGAGTGTAAGGGGTGTCAAATAACATCTAAGACTTGAGACACCCAAGCAAACCTCACCTGCACGTGGTGCACCCTGCTTACTAACGAACGAGGCAATGGCGAAAGCGGGGTGGTTGGGTTTTACAGCCTGACTGGGTCACAACCACCATGTATATGGCGAAAAAGCCCGTCATAGTGATTCGCTTTTGCGGGTCGCGTTTCGGGATCAGCCTGTGCATATCCAGCTTTTCGCAGGCCGGCATGACAGCGGGGACCGGCGATGGATCGTGTGTCACTCGGTGGTCACCATTGTTTTTGGATTGTACTGCGCTTACCATCAGGCACAGTGCAGTCACGTTGCCGGGCTACTATAAAAAAATAAATATAATTGTAGTCTTATTATAAAGCGAGCGGATTTATGCGCTTTTTTATCTTGTCCGAACAGCTCGAGCTACAGTCGCATACACTGTATAGTAAAACTTTCACAACGGTTAATATAATATACTTTATTTGTAATTTAGAGACAGTGTGCATTTAAGGGTTAGTCTATATAAATAAAATAATAGAAACATGCCTTTGTGCGCTTATACACGCACGCACTACGCGCTCATCGATGTCTGTTGCCTTGGGATAAGCGGTGTGGTGCGCATGCGCAGGAGAGAAGTAACATATAAAATTGTTCACAAGGAAATATTATTTTCGGACATCCATTTTTTTTCTCTTAACATTAAACATATTCTTAAGATAATTAAAGATGCAGACGCTGTCAGGGGTGCCAGCTAGTAATGAATAATAATAACAACAGTAGATGAACCATATACATATTATGGATATATTTGCAGTCAAAATATTTATATAATACTTCTTAAAATACCTAAGTAAAATACAAAGTAGGTGAACAATAGATACCGATAATCGAAGAAAATGTTCTTTTAAAGCCATTTCTCAGTCACCGACGAGATGGTCAGTTCGTTAATCTGTAAAATAAATGGGAATTATCTAGCAGGTTCAAAATGATCACTATAATACTTTTTTTTATATATCATAGGAGGCAAACGAACAGGCGGGTCACCTGATGTTAAGTTATCACCGTCATCCACAATAGAAACTTGCAACACCAGGGGAGTTGCAAGCGTGTTACCTGCCTGTGTTTGGGTGAGGCGGGAGTGTGGGAGGAAATATTAACTTAACAACATTGATATACAAAAACCCAAGACGCACGCGGCATGAAAGTGCATAATTTTGGATTATGCAGTCATTTCGTATAGGCTCGCGTCGCTTGCGTCCTTGTAAAAACAACTTTAAATAATTCAGGTAAGATTGAATTTGCAAAATCATAAGTTTATCGCGTAACTACAACCACGTATGTGTATATTGGGGAGTATTTGCGGCCGGTTTCAAGCGCTACTTTTATTCGAGACTGCGTTTTGGGTTTTGATATATCGTTACAACTATAAATCATTCAAACCAAGAAACAAAAGTGCATTTACTTCTACTTTACAATAGAAAATTATTTTTTTGTATTGAAGAAAAGAGACGACTTACAAAAAAGTTTCCTTGACTATAAAGTTTTAAGTAATCAGATAACATCATAATGTTAGAAAAAAACATTATTATGATAATATTTTTTCAAATAATTCCATATACACTAACATTTACGTTGGGCGGCGTTGACAGCACGTACGTCACTGCGTCAGCGACATCTTTCGGTTGCAAGGCCGGTATTGATGAATCCAGTGGTAGCTTAACGAGGTCCGTCATCACCAACCCGGGGGATACACTCTGCAATTATTATTTAAACATTACTACAACTGGTACCGAGGTTATGGTAGAACACGACAAGGATATTCATATCCTGCTTGATGAAAGTGGTCCATATTATAAAATATGGGGGTCGACGAGCTGCAAATGGGGGTCGGCAATAGTGAATTCTTATTAAGAAAGTCGTGACGAAAATTTTATCTTTCTATAAATAGAATAATAAAATATAACAGTACACTTGTACTTAAATAATATTTCTTTACAATAGACATATAAGTCAGTACTTCTAAAAGATAAACGTATGGAATTTGATGAAGATACGGAGCTACATTCAAACAATTTCACGATTACATACATCCGTCAATCAGGAGAAAATTCCTGATCGATGATGGGATGAACTTACATCATTTTATAAGTAATTTTGTTGAAATTTAATTTGAATGAAAGCATTGAATTATTGTGAAGTCCATAGTAGAACATCAATTAACTTATAAATATAATTACATTTTAGATTTCATTTAGCAAGCTATTCGCTTTGTGGTTGGGTTAGCTATAAAAAAAGAAAAGGGGTCTACCCAGTACAGTGAAAGTAGGTAAGGGGTTTAAAAGATAAAAAAGTTTGAGTACCATTGGTTTAAAGGATTTTTCGTCATAATCGTTTAAGTGGAATATTTATTTAGATTGAAAAGCCTCATCACTGCAATTGTTTACAGTCTAATAACATTACATAATTGTAATAATAAAGGATTCGTCGACATTTAGTTGACGACGTTCCTCGTAGGTATCTGAATATTAAATTTCAACATAACCTAAAAGAGATAACTTAACATAAATAGAGAGGAAAACAAACATGAAAAATATACATAGCATAAACGACATATAAATAGTTTAAGGAAATATATACAAAATTCTTAATTAATCGGATCATTAGTAAATATTAAAATTTCATATTCATAACAAGATATTATGCTCACAGTAATCTTGATCCTGCTGTTAAAACTTGCGAGTTCGTTGTTAAGTGAGGCGGTGAACGCTGTAACCCCATGTTTCGTGCTCGGGTAAACATTGAACTCATTAAAGGATGGAATGTAATGGCCCGCGACACTGCAATACACACGGATAATTAAATAATAATACTCTTTCTTTTTTAAGAATAAACTTATTACGCCTTAAATGAAATCTGTTAGAATTAATAAGCCCTGCATAATTCTATAGTCCGCGTCAAACTTCTTAACCGCTCTGAAGTAAATGAGCAGAACACAAATTTAATTAGAAGGTATCAGAGCGACACATATGAGATGAAAGCAACGAAAGGGGAACAAGCTCGCCCGCGCGCGTACCTCGCCTCCTATTGCACGCACGTTGACACATGTGTCCTGTCATTATCAGTTGCAGTACAGTCGCATTCAGAACAGTTTTGTTATTATTAATTGCATGTTATTACTATTTTCGTTGTTTTCTTTTTCTTGCTTATATTTGATTTTATGATAGATTTTGAAAAAAATTAGTTTCTATGGAAGGCGTTGTTTATTACAAACTAGCCGACCCGTGCCCACTTCGTTGGGCGGTAATACGTAAGCGTGGAATGGTTATTTTGCGCTAAGACGCAGCGGAAGCTCTGAAAAGGTAAAAAAATTCCTTGATTTTGCAACATTCTTCATTGCTGCTCCGTTCCTATGGGTCTTAGCGTTATGTTATATAGCCTAACCTTCCCTGATAAATGAGCTATATAACACTGAAAGAATTTTTCAAATCGGACCAGTAGTTCTTGAGATTACCCCTTACAACGTCACAAACTCATAAATTCACAAACTCTACCTCTTTATAATATTAGTATAGATTATTTATTTATTATGAATGTAGTATGTATTTAGTATTATGTATTTACAATAACGGTATTGTAACACTCGTAATACCGACACAATATATGCTACAAAATATATTCCATAGATAGAATCAAATACTGCATAAGGGGGATCATTCAATTAAAGTACACGATCACCCAAAACCTCTGGTGATTAAATGTTATTTAATTTTAATTACAACTAACAAATACATGATGTGGCGAACTGTTAATATTCTAGCTTTGTCTATTATTCTATTATTCGGCTACTATTGCCCATTTAAAATTTTTACTGTTATTTTATTACCCCAGTAATGATTTAATCTTTATTGTCTATTAATTTTTTATCTCTAAGTCTTTGGCAAATAGTCTATATGTCTCTATATCTCGTATGTATGTATAAATGTCTGCTCAATTCATATAAACAGGTTTTCATTAAGTAGCTGTCAAACCGTTTACAAGACGACACAATTGGTTTTAGCATGAATGGGTCGGCTCGGTCGGGGTAGTACCACCCTCTCATAGAAAACCGACGTGAAGTAACAGTGCTTGCCAAAATTGCATTTTGTTAGGTCAGTGAGAGCGCCGGAAGCCCACCTCCCTTTTCCTCCCCTCTTCTCTCCCCCTTACTCCCTTTCCCCCAAACAGGCTGGCAACGCACTTTCGACTCTCCTGGTGTAGTTAGTGTCTATGGACGGCGTTGATCACTTAACACCAGGTGACACACCTGTTCGTTTGCCTGCTATGACATAAAAAAAACCTGGAAGGGATCACGAAATAAATACTTAAAACTATTCACTATCCTAGTCTTAAATTACAGATCTAATTTGGCTGTAACCTGTTTATATTGACAATATGTCCATCGAAATTATAACGTTTCATGGAAGCCACAGCGTGTTTCGTACAAATAATCGTCCCTTTTAAATTTATGTCAATTATGGACAAAAGTGTATCCTCACTTAAAGGCTGGTCACCCACATCTGTAACGTGAATAAGTTCATCATCAATCAGTCACAGACAACGCAGGTAGAATTAAATTAAATTAATTAAATTTTTGGGGTGTAAGGGGTGTCAAATAACATCTAACACTTGAGACATCCAAGCCAACCTCACCTGCACGTGGTGCACCCTGCTGAATAACGAACGAGGCAATGGCGAAAGCGGGGTGGTAGGGTTTTACAGCCTGACTGGGTCGCAACCACCATGTATATGGCGAAAAAGCCCGTCATAGTGATTCGCTTTTGCGGGTCGCGTTTCGGGATCAGCCTGTGCATATCCAGCTTTTCGCAGGCCGGCATGACAGCGCCGTCCGGCGATGGATAGTATGTCAATCGGTGGTCGCCATTGTTTTTGGATTGTACTATGCTTACCATCAGGCACAGTGCAGTCACTTTGCCGTGCTACTATAAAAAAAAAAAGAATAAAAAAAATATGAGATGTTTTTTTTTCTTTTATTTTGAAGAGACTTCAGAACATAGTTGATGATTATATCCTCCACGTAAGATAAAACAATTTTATACACATATTTCGAACTGTATTTTTTTTAATTTACTAATTGATTTGTTTATAAATACTATTTATAAAATCTCCAAGCCACATTAGACCGGTTTCAAAATGAAACAAATATAAATAAAAAATAATACAGGTATCATTTATACTTTATTATATTTTGATTTATTCTGTTGAGTTAATTGACAGAAGCATTGAAACAACGAACTCTGAGCGTCAAATTTTATATATCATTATATATTTTGGAATGAATATGAAATGAGGCCTCTATTTATAGTGTAGGAACAGAGGACAGACAAAAGCAGAATGACAACAACCTAAGCCGAGGTGTGCAGTGCACCCTTGAGCTAATTGTCAAAATAAAATCGGGTGAGTGCCGTAAGCGCTCGCCTTAGTATTCCGGTGAAGCTGTAAAGGCCTTGCAAGGCGAATAGCGTAATCGCACCCGTGTGAACCCGGCGCTTGTAAATAATAAAATTAATATTTAACACAATTCTAGTATACACGTACATCGATGTTCTCCCAATTTGCACATCGACACAGTTTTCTAAAATAAATTTCAAATACTCCTGAACTCATATAGAATTTAATGTAACAAAAACCTGTGAGAAAATTACCTCATTGTAATTCAGATTAAATCACAGAAATCTGTGAATAATTCTAGACTTTACCTAGCATGCTGTATAATTATATATACTGTGGGCTATTGGTATGGGTATGGTAATTACGCTGTGTCCTATTAGTAAGACATTTATAAACTGGTTATTATTATGTCATTGTCTAATAATTACCAGTAATTTGTCCATGAAAAGTGACGCCCGCATTATTAATCATTGCGTGAACTCCGCCAAAGTTATCATCAATCCATTTAAACGCCGCAGCTACCTCGTCTGACTTAGAAATGTCACATTGCCGCGAACTTATTTTGCCTTCACCTCGTACTGCCGACTGCAGTTTCTATACGACATTGATATAACCAATTATTAACCGTGTTCTGTAATCGAAAGGCAATTTTATTTCGTAATTCCATTCTGTTATTAACCTTGATGAATAATGGCGAAATCTACCGGTCATTTTAATTTTGCACAGCTTTGTTTTAAATGTAACATTAGATTTTCTTTAAAACAATGCTTACAAATGATACTGACTTTGAAATTATGCAGTCTAGTTGAATTCTCAAATTCCCGCTTCATTTGTATATTTACTTGTTAGGAGAGTTTTGATTGTAAAAGCGGTGACTTCAGAAAGTATTAAACCCTATTTTTAAAACAAGTTTTATTAAAATTTAAATTTAACAAAAAGTTTATAGTTTTAGTTAACAAGACTTCTTATTGTTTGATTTTATTTCTGGTAACCAATCTTCTAGTAGATTATTACTGCCATTGTCGAGTAGGTGATGATATTACAAGTTTCTTGAGATCATTTCAATGAACTAACAAGATGGTGGCCGTCTTGTTAGAACTTTCGAGAGAGTTTTCATGACGAGACAGAAAACATGCTCTGAGGCATTATTTTTCATCCATTTCACTTGTGCACAATAACCAAACTATATTACGTAAAACACAACCAATATTACAAAATATAGACAAAATAACACAAGATTATGAAAACAATATAAGATCCATTCACGACATTACAAGATCCCGCCAAAAACTCCAACAAGACTGCTTAAGTACGTTGGTTTTCAAGCGTTTTTTTTTAAATTATTTTGAAGTTCTTACTAGATTGCAAAGGCCTACGTTACGTGTTCACAAATAAAATGTATTCCAGCTTGCCAATTGACATCTAAGAACATTGCAAAATAAACGAATGTTTTTAAAATTCTGAAACCATGACCGTATATAACTTCATTGCAATGTTTTCCGCTTATACTAAATACTTACATCAACGAGGTTGGGCCTCCTGGCGAGTCCGATGACCTGCAAACCTGCGTCGGCTAATGACACACTGATCGCTGCGCCTATTCCTGCACTGGCACCAGTTACAACTGCAGTTTTGCCTCGCCACCGTTCCATTATTACACTGATAAATGTAGTGTACGTGAATTACGTGAGATTATCAGATAAATTACTCGTTAGTGCAATACGTAGACATTCTAATCTGTGTGCGTAAATTGCAATCAGCTCTTGGATAAAGGCTTACAGTAGCCCAGTCTCAAATCAAACATAAAAAACATAACTATAAACAAAACCTTTTTTTGTCTGAGTTATTCTACTTTTCGAAAACAAAGAGACAGATTAATTATATATGACTGAATACATTAATTCCTATCCCATTTTCTTGAACGAAGTTGATAATTAAAATGGATTAAAGTATATAAATTTTAAAAAAACATACATTTAACACTATATCTCACATATGTATCAACAGATCGCTATTTTCTTATCAATAAGTATAATTATTGAACGCCGCATCATTTCATTTAAATTAAAGAAAATTAAATAAATCCGAAATATTACATACCTCCTTTGTTTATAGTGTCAATATATCAAATTTACTATTTTTGATAATATAAAAGTCGATCAGTATCACCGGTATCGCGTCTTTGACTGGCTCTTTATAATATTGTTTTAAGGAAACAGACTGTGCAAAGTTAAAACGGTCAGGGTCGAACTGAGAAGCCGTTCAACTTTCTCAGCCCCCCTTATAAGTTATTTTAGAAGCAACTTTTTGCAGTTACTTAGAATCTCCTTATATAAAAGTAAAGTTATTGAGATCTGCCATTATGCGAGAATTACTCAAAAACTACTGGACATATTTTAGTTTTTGTTTTGTTTTATGTATTCTTTCATTCATTCTTTATATATAAAAATTAATGTTTGTATGTTTGTCCTCAACGCATTAAAAAACTGCTGATCAGATTGTGATAATAATTTGGTAGTGTGTTCTGGGGACGCCCGAGAGGGTTCGTGGCTCAAAAAATCTATATATATAAACGTTTTTTTTTTAATATATTTATTAAATTGTTTGCCTTAAAGGATTTTTTTGTTCTTATTGAACCTTTTGACACTACATTTCGATATTATTTTAGGCATATCTCAACGAAATATAATTAGCTATGTAATACAAACTCTTGTTTATCCTCCACCTACACAGGTGAAGTTGTTACTATATTAGAAACTATCAAATATGTATTATCACATAAATTAGATCAAACTATCATATTTACAGATTCTCTAACTTGCTTACAAACTATTCAGCATATGTAAATATATATTTATTTAAAACATGATGTCTGTAAGTGTTGTGTTTGTCTTTGTGTATTTCAATGGCCTAATCTGGATGAACTAAAATAAAAATTTAATACTACCCATAAATTGACTCTCCCATAACTAACTTGACAACGGTAGAATTCGTATCTATGAAACTCCAATATTAAAAAGTAGAAGTTTATGATTTTGGATGTTCGGGGTAATCTCTGGTACAGCTACTGATCCGATTTTGAAAATTGTTTCACTACAGTTTCACATTACAGAGGTATATTAGATTACTTTTTGATGTGAAACTTCTTTAAGCGCATGAGGGTAAAATTTTTACAGATGTAACGTCACGCAGGTATGTAACGGAAGTGACGTCATTTGCAGTAAACGCAGATTAAATAAATAAAAAACTTTTTATTCTTTTTTCTTGTTTGTATAAATATAAACAAGACTTATAAATTAGTTCGCCAAAGAAGTTTCACTTCTGACATGTGTACTTTGTACGCACGCACTTTTTTATTTTGATAAATATATATTATCAATAATTGATCACAATAAATGTAATTAAAATTCTATAATATGGCCTGCGTTGCTAGAACGATTTGAAATAAAGGAATAAAATTCATAGTAAAATTAATTACTGTTGTTATCTTTACAAAAAATACGAGGCACCATATATCTGAGCTTAATATCTCCGACAAAAAGATTGTTTTTATGCGAAAAAGAAAATAAATGTTACAATTACTAATTACAAGTTACTAAAGTTATTAGATACAGGTTTTATGCATACTTTACACATTCTTATTAAAATTAATAGTTAAATCAAAATGACAATTTCATGGAAATAAAGTTTACTTTTTACACCATGTTAATTAGTGGAGTTCGTTAAAAGATAAAGGGAAATAAAAACTATAAGTCGGTAAAATTATTGCGTTGTTGCGACGATAGTAAACGGGGCGCGGAGGTGAGGGACAGAGGAGATGCCCAGGGGATACTCGGAAGACATTTCTTGCCAATATATATAGAATAGTTGGGAATCACAAGAGGACCCGGTAGGTATAGTTATAATCGCTATTCGCGATTTTTCGCGTCTGGAAATAAAATTGGAACCGGTAATAGCCGATTTGGCGCAGACAAAGTTGCGCGGGTGAGCTAGTAAAGTTATAAAAAATCGTATTTTTTCGTACTTTGGCCGTGCTGAATTGGGGCAAACGGTTTGCGGTTATTATGTTTTTTTCCGTCTGTAGGTACTTAAAATGTATTGTTAAGATAATAAACGACGACATACAAAATCGCCATAAATTTGCAAACATTAATCGTCAACCGAATTAGGAAGTTTCGCACCATCTTATGCATGCGAGTAACTGGTAGAGAAACGCTGAAGTACTGGTCTCAGCATGAATGTGTCGGCTCGTGCGGGGTAGTACCACCCTCTCACAGAAAACCGACATGAAGTAACAGTGCTTGAATTGTTGTGTTTCGTTCGGTCAGTGAGAGCGCCGAAGGCCCACGTCCCCTCCCTTCCGCTCTCCTCTCCCCTCCGCCCCATCCCCTCTTTCCTCCAAACACAGGCTGGCAACGCACTTTCAACTCCCCTGGTGTTGTTAGTGTCTGGGAAGATGGGTCGTGGGACCCATCTTCCTAGTGCACAGGTCCGGCGGACGGAGGAGACGGCCGGTGTGTACCCGGCTGTCTCCTAACAGGACGAGGCCCGGCGGCAGCGATATCGCTGCTGGGCCAACCGCAGGGCGGCACGATGAAGTCTATAGAGATCTCGTGCCGCCCCCACTTAGCGGTAGACGTACACCGTGGGGTTTTAGTCCGTGCGAGACGGACATAACCCACCCTCTCCCCCGAGAGGTTAGTATATCCATAAGGGATTTCCCCACGTAAAAGAAAAAAGGTGTTGTTAGTGTCTATGGACGGTGGTGATTACTTAACATCACGTGACCCTCTTGCTCGAATGCCCGCTATGACATAAAAAATGCGACTTCCGAGCATAGAACTTATTATCTTAACACCTGTTACATTGTTGAATAATCCATACATATATATTTTAGACCAACATATAGTTATATTGACAGGATTTGAACACACGAAATGTATACTTTTAATTTGTAACCAACAGACCACTGCAGTGATGTTTAGCGAATATTCAGATCCGAGATACATAATTTGATTTTTAGACTTGCTACGATATGGCAGCCGCGAATATTTTTTATATGAACTGTGTATATTATTTTATATGTCATAAATACAGTTCTTTCCGGTAATGAACTTCTTTTTCTCGACACAGTTTTTGTTTACTTAAAGAAATCAAAACACATCTTGGGCAAAACCTCTTGTGTTAGGAACCTCGTAGCTGAAGACCCTGTTGCCCTCTCCTAAGTTCGACACTGTACTTACCACAGACCAGCTGTATTTGTCTTGTATAATAAATAAAACATATACCTTCCAAGTTATATAAAATATTCTTCTGTTAATCATAAAACGACTTTGGTCTTGTATCAAATATATTTCCTAGGGAGCCATTATTGCGATGCAATATTATTAGAGGTCATATAAAATGTAACATACCGTGACGAATGGAGGAAGGTGTCTAAAAACGTTTTTTTTTATATGAGGCAAACGAACTGGCTTGCCACCTGATGTTAAATGATCACCGCCGTCCATAGGCACTAGCAATACCAGGGGAGTCGCAAGTGCGTTGCCAACCTATGTTTGAAAAGAGTGGGAGGGTAGGGGTGGGGTGCTAGAAGGGAATGAGAGGGGTGCCTCCGGCGCTCTCACTGACCGAATGAAACGCAACAATGCAAGCCCTGTTACTTCACGTGGGTGTTTCTGTGGGTCGGGTGGTACTACCCCGGGCGAGCCGAGCCATTCATGCTGAAACCATTACCTAATTCTCATATGTTAAGCTCCTAGTTGAAAAGCTGTATGCAAATACGGGCTAACGTTCCCTTGATTGGCCTATTAAAAAATCAGCCATCTTTCTAAAATTACGAAGTTGCCACTATAAACACACTATTATTTACCATCAAGTAACTTCGATTTAAAAATTATTAATTTCGATTAATTAATAAATAAAAAATCAATCTTTTGTATCTCTATGCAAGTAAAAACTTTATTCACCGCGTTTAGCGATTTTTGGCTAGGGAAAATATTGTGGGTTCGTGTCACCGATAACCTTGACATGTTAACGACGTATTGCGCTTAGGTAACGACTTGTATACGTGAATATTGATACTGTGGTAATTACTCGTATTTATTAGTAAAAACACCGGCGCGGGAATAAACCCGCCGCGAACGGCCTCTCGGCGTCGTGACTCGGATCAGACGAATTGCGTTTTTGAAGTATGTAGGTGCTATTCTTCTCCGCTAGGAGTAATATAATTCTATGAATCAGACTGAGTCGCCGAGCATTCTCGAGCGCGAGCGATGTTTCCCGAGCGCGCAGGAATAACCGCCACAATACTTTCTATTGAGCTTGTGTAGCCCATCATATGTCTGATTAATTAATAAACTCACCAGACTAGGCCCCCAGGCCCCAGTGAGCCAATCAGGTACATTGTTTAATTTCCCTTATTTCTCGTTACTTCAAATGTATACTTTGCTCTTAACATAATACCAGACTAGGCCCCCCTCGGCAGCGGCTCAAGCCTAGGTCCGTTCCCTCCGCGTGGAGCCCTTGAGTACGCTGCTCGCACGATACAGTTACACAAAATCTTACAACACTGCAACAACATTACACATATCACCTCCACACACGTGCACGCACACATGCTTACACATGAAAGTGGAAGGGTTTTATCTTTTTTCCCTTATCAAACTGAAATAGTTTAGAATATTATCCGAAACGAAATATATATAAGGGTTGTTGAGGTATGTATGCTTGGTACACATATATGTTTCAACAACTCATATATGTATGAATAGTTAGCTTAGCTTAGGTTAGCTCAGATGGAGGGTAGAGGGGAGGAAATTGATATGGACCAATAATGGATAGGTCCATATGCAATTTCCTCCAGGCGAACCTCAACCACTGCGCCGCTGCACAGGACTTACTCGTACAGTCAGTGGCGGAGTGGTGTATCGGGCTCGCGGTCGCCACGGAGCCTTACTTCGTTCCCTCCCAGCCGCAGTGGGCTGGGGATCGGAACGGTTCCGTGGCGATCGTGGCGGGTCGGGGTTCGTCCCTGGCGGCCAGAGAAAGCGGGGCCGGGTTCGTGACTGCCGTCTGGGGAGAGTACGCCATTGTGGGGGCGTACTTCTCCCCTAACAAGCCCTTGAGGGAGTTCGAGGCGTATCTTGGCTCCCTGCAGGGAGCTGTCAGACGGTTGTCGCCGCTCCCCGTGGTCCTCATGGGGGACTTGAATGCTAAGTCGAGGACCTGGGGAGCGGCAGTCACGGACCTGCGGGGCATGGC
>MU158816.1:420384-513778 GCA_015888305.1 Antheraea pernyi
TCATATATGTATGAATACGCACCCTTGAGCTAGTTGTCAAAATAAAATCGGCTGAGTGCCTTAAGCGCTCGCCTTAGTAGTCCGGTGAAGCTGTTAAGACCTCGCTTGGTCAATAGCGTAGTCAGTTCTAAAAAAAAAAAATTAGGTTAGCTCAGATAGGTCGCGAATTGGTCCTTCTTCAAGGAAGTCGTCTCGCAGAAGGAGGCGGCGGACAGGGTACGGGAGGAGGACCCTCAAAGTGGCCGTCTCCGCCAACGTAGGACAGGAAGGAGGAGGCGACAGTTTGACCGCCGCCTCCTCCCACCGTAACCGGACCCGGGGGAGGATGAGTCGGGGGGCCCATCTTCCCATTGCACAGGTCCGGCGGACGAAGGAGACGGCCGGTGTGTACCCGGCTGTCTCCTAACAAGACGGGGCCCGGCGGCGGCGCTTTCGCTGCTGGGCCAACCGCTGGGGCGGCACGATGAAATCTGTATAGATCTCGTGTCGCCCCAACTATAGCGGCAGACGTACACCGTGGGGTTTTAGTCCGTGCGAGTCGGACATAACCCACTCTCTCCCCCGAGGGAGTGGTGTAACCATAAGGGATTTCCCCGTTTATATTGTTATAAACAAAGTATAAATATTTTTTTTACTTTTATGGCACGATCTTGTTAATTATGTATGTAAGAAAGGCTCTACGAAGCGAAAATTTTTTACGACCATTATTTAAACATTTTTTTTCACTTACTATCGCACATAATTTTAAGAGCAGTATCTGTATTTTGTACCATTTCCAACTTGTCGACTAGACTATACGTTTTCAACGAAAGTTCCATTATTTAAACATTTTTTTTCACTTACTATCGCACATAATTTTAAGAGCAGTATCTGTATTTTGTACCATTTCCAACTTGTCGACTAGACTATACGTTTTCAACGAAAGTTCCCAGACCGCTTAATTTTTTCCGAATCTTCCAACAATTATCGTAATAGTTGAAACCAATTTACTTTATTAAATCTTGACAAATTATATACCTAAATCTTCCTCGTGGATCACCTTATCTATCCGTATCTATAAAACCGCATGAAAATCTGTTCAATAGTTTTTGAGTTTATCGCGAACAGACAGATAGACAGACAGACGTGGCAGAGGACTTTGTTTTATAATATGCAGCGATAGTGATTAATACAATGTGACATCTTCTATATTGATACATATTATATATTATTGATGGTGGTAGAGCCACGCTGAAACTATTACTGGTTTCAGCATGCATGGGTCGGCTCGCTCGGGGTAGTACTACCCTCTCATAGAAAACCGACGTGAAGTAACAGTGCTTGAATTGTTGCGTTTCGTTCGGTCAGTGAGAGCGCCGGAGGCCCACCTCCCCTAACCCTTCCCCCAAAGGGTGGCAACGCACTTGCGTCTCCTCTGGTGTTGTTAGTGTCAATGGACGGTGGTGATCACTTAACAGCAGGTGACCCACCTGTTCGTCTGCCACCAATAACATAAAAAAATATATATACTAATATAACAAGAATGTAAATCTAAAGCGTCTGTACTTTTTAGATTTTCGTGAAAAAAATTGTTGCAGGTGTCCAGGAATAAGTAATATAATTTATAACAATATATTTATATATAATTAATATAATAAGTAATAATATTTCAATCATTTTTAGAAATTTAGGTCTGTCTATCTGTTTTTTTGTATGAACACGCATATCTTCCAAAGTACTAGTTTAAATTAGGTCACCCCTCCTCGTCCAGCAGGGGGGACGGGTGTATTCAATTGGATAGTCGTTTTGCCGGTCTTTTTCATATAAATCTCATTCTCCATCCTTTTCACTTTTCCTTAACAACTATTCTCGCGTGCGCACCCGCACGGTTGCTGCCACCTATGAAAAATCTAATACAAATTTAAACTGTAAACCTTTGATGTTTTCCAAGTCTCTTGTAACTCACCCACATAAATCTTCACCGAATCGTTTAGTCTCATTATCTAGCAATATATGTTTATTTTCTACTTGTTTTAGTGTATATAAGATGGTAGACATGCTAAACCTAGATAGGGACAGGCCCTCAAGTGCTGCGGAATAAACCTACAGGTGCTTGGGGACAGTTTTTCAACTTGAGGATGGTAGCTACCCATGCAAACATAGAAAAAGCCCAAACACAATGCTATTTCTTTTAATATCTTATAGATTATAGAATTTGACCACAATCTCACCTGATGCTAAACGACGATACGATTGATTATAACATGCTATAACTGAATTACGCTGACCTTCAAGTACAGTTGCCGGAACACACCAACAGGTACTTGATTACTTATTTTCAACACGAGAATAGTAGCTAGCCGGGATGACTTAGAATAAGCCCTATGCTTTTATTACGATGTTCTTTGCTATCGCTTTGCATATGTTAAGTGATCACCGCCGTCCATAGACACTAGCAACAACAGGGGAGTCGCAAGTGCGTTACCAGCCTGTGTTTGGGAGGAAAGGGGTGGTGCACCGGGGAGAGGAGGGAAGAGGGAAGGGGATGTGGGCCTCCGGCGCTCTCACTGACCGAATGAAACGCAACAATGCAAGCACTGTTACTTCACGTCGGTTTTCTGTGGGTTGGGCGATATTACCCCGGACGAGCAGACCCATTCACACTGAAACCAGTAATAGCTTCAGCGTGGCTCTACCACATTCGGAAAATAACGAACGAGGCAATGGCGAAAGCGGGGTGGTAGGGTTTTACAGCCTGACTGGGTCGCAACCACCATGTATATGGCGAAAAAGCCCGTCATAGTGATTCGCTTCTGCGGGTCGCGTTTCGGGATCAGCCTATGCATATCCAGCTTTTCGCAGGGCGGCATGACGGCGGCGACCGGCGATGGATAGTGTGTCACTCGGTGGTCGCCATTGTTTTTGGATTGTACTATGCTTACCATCAGGCACAATGCAATCATTTAGCCGTGCTACAATAAAAAATAAAAATAAAAAGTTATTCAAGGCTAATCAAGTATCAATATTAAATTGGCAGATACTGTAATACACTACTGAATACAATTATATATATTATACTCAGAGATGCAAATGTCCCGGCGTACCGGGTGCGATACATTCCCGCTCTTTTTTATTTTTGAACTGACTATACGCTGTTAACTTGATTGATCTTTATAGCTGCACCGGGGTTTTTGGGTGAGCGCTGAAGGCGCTCGGCCGTATGGCAACAAGTCCAAGGGTGCCAAAGTGGCTCAATATCGGGTGGCGCTTTTGCCTTGAAAACAAAATAAAGCGAATCTAACCCGACCCCTGTGGAACCCCCCGCCTTGTGGCCCGCCGGACCATTCGCCCGTCGCCGTCTACGTAGGCGACCTCCCTATCCTCGAGGTACGCCTCCAGCACCCGCTGCAGGTAGGGGGCCACTCCGAAATATCGGAGCGCCTCCCGTATGACCCCATGCGGCAGGGTGTTGAAGGCGTTGGCGATGTCAAGGGACACCGCCAAAACCCTCTCCCCCTGGGAGGTCGCCCCTGCCGACAGCGACTTCAGGAGGCACAGGGCGTCCACCGTGGAACCCCCTGCCCGGAAGCCATCCCTGATCCGGGCGCCCTCCACCACAATGTGGGCCCCAGGTGGTGGCCCCCGCCGAGGCCCATGAAAGAGTAGGGCCTCGGTCTTCTCGAGGGCCACCCTGAGGCCCAACCTCCTGATGCGCCTGACCACGAGAGATGTGGCCATCGTGGCCAGGCGCTCCACCTCCCTCCACTCTCCCCCCCGGGCTACGACTAGGGTGTCATCCGCGTAACATATGAGGCGACTAAGGCCGACCCCTGTGGAACCCCCCGCCTTGTGGCCCGCCGGACCATTCGCCCGTCGCCGTCTACGTAGGCGACCTCCCTATCCTCAAGGTACGCCTCCAGCACCCGCCGCAGGTAGGGAGGCACTCCGAAATATCGGAGCGCCTCCCGTATGACCCCATGCGGCAGGGTGTTGAAGGCGTTGGCGATGTCAAGGGACACCGCCAAAACCCTCTCCCACTGGCGCAGCGGAAACTCTCAAGAGGAGTGGCCCATCCCCTCAGGTCCGGCTACGGTGGCAGGAGGAGTTGGGCGAAGTGCCTTCTCCTCCTGCCTGTCCTCCTTTGGCGGAGACGGCCACTTTGAGGGTCTGCCTCGCGGGCCCTCTCCGCCTCCTCCTTCTGCGAGATGACCTCCTCGCAGAAGGAGGCCATCGTTCGCCAAGCCTGTTCGCTGCCGAGCATGGCCGAAACCACGCTCGGCAGCGATAAGTCCGTTCCCACGGCCGCCGCCAGAATGCGGCGCTGCTCCCCCCACGCAACACACTCAGACAGCGTGTGCTGCGCAGTATCTTCGTCGGTCCTGCGGGAGTGGATAGCAAGGGAGTGGGGCTCCCTGACGTTCCGACTGGTGCAGGTAATCACCGGACACGGTTGTTTCGGGTGGTACCTGCACCGGATCGCACGCAGGGAGCCGACGGCCGCCTGCCACGAGTGCGGCGCTGACGAAGATACTGCGCAGCACACGCTGTCTGAGTGTGTTGCGTGGGGGGAGCAGCGCCGCATTCTGGCGGCGGCCGTGGGAACGGACTTATCGCTGCCGAGCGTGGTTTCGGCCATGCTCGGCAGCGAACAGGCTTGGCGAACGATGGCCTCCTTCTGCGAGGAGGTTGTCTCGCAGAAGGAGGTGGCGGAGAGAGCCCGCGAGGCAGACCCTGAAAGTGGCCGTCTCCGCCAAAGGAGGACAGGCAGGAGGAGAAGGCGCTTCGCCCAACTCCTCCTGCCACCGTAGCCGTACCCGAGGGGATGGGCCGGGGGGCCCATCTCCTCATTGCACAGGTCCGGCGGACGAGGGGGGGCAGCCGGTGTGTACCCGGTCTGTCCCTCTATAGGTAGGAGCCCGGCGGTCACCTTCCGCCTGGCGGACCGTGGGGGCGGCTCTACAAGGTTGATTAGCTTGTTCGATCCCTTGCCGCCCCCACGAAACGGTCTGTTCCACGTGGACGAAGTCGCAGGCATAACTAGTTAATAATAAACTAGATACTATGTGTCGATGAATATGTTAAAGAATAAAATAAAACAAGTGTTAAAATTGTATATTTTATTAATTGTAGATAATTAATTGTATGTTAATAGAAAAATCTCGACACGCTGACTCGTTTTAACAAGGCTATTTATTAGATTATGAATGGTCGTCTTTTAAACGCGGCACACTCTTACATTATTCCATCTGATACACTAATACATTCATAGGAACATTTGCACCTTACCCTACCTAACTAACCCTAAAGGGGATGCAAAATAAACATTACATTCAAAGTGCTAAACCATAAATGTTATCACATAACAATTTTTCCAATCAAAATGAAACCAAATCCAAAAAATCAGCATCCGCCTTTACATTATATTAAGCTCAAAATGCTTCAGAAACCTTTGATACTTCACATAACTAAACCCAGGTGTTCAATATTTTAATTTTAAAAAAAAGACTCACAAACACCATTCAGCGTTAAAATCACAAAATCGATTGAACGAAAAGATAACTGTATAAAAAGATAGCGATAGTACTCCCTTTTTTTCAAACATCATCTTCAAATTGCCTGAATTGAGTTAGAAAAAACGGATTTACTCAAACTATTTCAAGAAATAACAATTTAACTCAAAATAAAAAATAACAGGTTCACTCAAAAGTTCTCCAGAAATAACCGGTGTACTCAAAAGTTTAGAATTAAGAACGAAGTAAATGAAAAATTAGTTATTATAATAGAAATAAAATTTAAAATGTGCGATCGGGTAATAAATAGACAACACACATCTTCGACCATGTCGTTATTACCATCAAGCGAAATTACCATCAAAAGCCACACATTTTTTACAAAAAAATTGCACCTAAATAAATAGGTAAATTTATCAACCCAACAGTACATGTTACAAATATTACTGATAAACACATTCATCTAAAATTAAACATATTGTAAAATATATTTTTTATTATCATATCTCTATTTCATTTTTTTTTTATATTTAAATAGTAATTTGGATATAAATAAATATTACATAAAACAAACTTTCGGATATTGAAGTCTTTTTATTTAATTTCATATTTCAACTGGCCATAAATAAACTCCGTAACTATTACTTAAATCATTCAGAATATTGGAAATTACGAATAGCAAGGTATCTCAGGACAAAAAAATGCCTATAAAAGGAGCCTATATCCGAAACTTTGTATTACAATTTAGAATCAATTAGAACTCAAAATATAATTAATATGACAACTCCTTTAAATTTAATACTGCTTTTAACTCATCATTCCTTCAGTCTACTTATTGCAAACAAACTACAAGCTTACACTCTCTTAATCTAACAAGCGCAGATACGAATTAATAATAAAATACATAAATACGGCCAGCCTTTTTATATCGAAACCATTTGAAAAATCACGCTGTAGTTTAAAAAAAGAACATATTTTGTAAATGTCGCATATTTTTGTCTTCTCTCGGTATAAAAATAAAGTTACAATTTTAAAATGCACTCTTTATATATTCAATGTTATTGCATTTGACGACTTTATACTATAATACAAAAATACCACAAGCCTTTTTACGTCAAAAACGTTTATGAAGTAACCCACTGTATGTAAAACTGAACACATTTTTTGGAACGAAAAAAAGTGTTGTAATTAAAGTTATAAGATTTTTTTTAATCTTTTATATTTTCGAGTACATCACTGTATTCTTAATTGGTAAAAAATATTAGGAAAACCCTACAAGACTTTTCAAATCGAAACTGGATTATAAAGTAACTCAATATTATTATAAAAACAACTGAACGGTTTTTGTGAGACAAAAAAAGAGTTAATTTGTTATTTTTTTAAACTGTAAACTTCATTTAGCACTTCTCGTACTTTAAATGTCATTAGTTTTTAAATTAAAATAAACCATGATCGGTGTTATTACAAAAAAGTTAAATACGTATTGAATGCTTGCTTTAAAAAGGTTTCGTATTAAATGCGAGTCAAGTTCGCGTTATCCTTTTTCGCAAGTCTAACCCAACGTAACCAAAACGAGACAAAAGGCGAACATTAAGCGACCGCGGTGCTTTTAATTAGAAACCTTTTTAAAGCAAGTATTCAATACGTATTTAACTGTTTTTGTAATACCACCGACACTAGTTTTATTTAGTAAAAAAAAATGAGAGGTCAATATAAACTTATTCTTCATGAATAAACTTATGTCTCAAATTCATTAAAGCGTCTCATAAGCGCACTTATCAGTGACACTGTGAATATGTGTAAAACTGTTGTAGTCCGGTGAAGCTGTAAAGACCTTGCCAGGCCAATAGCATAGTCAGTTCGAAAAAAAAAAAAAAAAAAAAAAGTGTAAAACTGTTCTTACATTTAGGAGACTATCACATTTTTTTTTTCACTCCTTTAATTTTTCACACCATTCCCAGTACAGAAAATACATGACCACATTTGGCCCTGTCAAAATCCAAGCCGTTCATGAGTTTTTTTTAATTAATAATCAAGCATTATGTTAAAAGGCTACGACAAAACACATATCTCCCAACATTCCTTCGAGAAATATTAAAAAATACGTTATAGGTATATAAAATTAATTCTCTACGACTAAGATATAACAATTTCAATATAATAATTATATATAGAATTGCACTTACCAACTAGTATCACTTAAAAATTAATTAATTCTTAATTACGCAGATTCTCTCGTTTCAATAACTTCTCGAATCACACGACACTATTTAAAAAATTATTACTGAAAATATTCGAGTCAGAGAATCCACTTTTAGAGATCACTTC
The DNA here is from genome assembly GCA_015888305.1 of Antheraea pernyi. NCBI lineage: Eukaryota > Metazoa > Arthropoda > Insecta > Lepidoptera > Saturniidae > Antheraea > Antheraea pernyi. The sequence continues at coordinate 428,202 of MU158816.1, forward strand.
ATTTCGTTTTTCAATACTTTTTTTTTGAAAATATATCCAAAAGAAATATAAAGTAGCTATTCTTTTATATTTTCAAAATTTTCAGTGAACAAAAAAAATGTTAAGGCTGTATATAAAAATAATAAATATTATGGAGCTAGACAATACAACAAAATATTTGTCTCTTTAAAATCTTTTTTTTTTAATGTACAATAATTATAATGACAGTGTAATCGAGTTCCAGAGATAAAAAATAATATACCGTAAATGGTTCTTTACTACTTATATAAAGAATTAATAAAACTATATATTAAAAAAAATAACGAAAAATGGTTCACCATCACATTTGTAATAAAAAGTGGACTGGAATAAAACACGACATTCTGTTGACTGAAGACGTTATTTCATCAAGCAAATTTGATCAGCTCATACTGTCAAGCCCGAGTTATATCAGGTAACGATTTTATTAACCTATGATGGTGTATGGACCTCATAATACATGTTTCTAAATTTGTATTGGATAAGAGACTGCGAGATAAATGTATTTATACGGATTATTTTAAAAGTACATAGCGACACATGTATTTATAGTAGCGTATAAAAGATATTTCAATTGCTACTACGTTTGCTCAAGTATGTATTGACCATGTGGACTTATGACGTCACTAATTGGTAATTTACTATAACACATAAATGGGACACCCAATAACTGATTTCTATGTGCGTTCTAACATCATTCACAAAAAATATACTTATGTCCATTGTTGACGTGAAAATATTTATGTAATTTTTCTATATACAAAAAGCCCATACTCGATTTTTTATTATACTTTTTATGGTATTTTCTTAGAGTACAAAATTCTAAAAACATCACAACATTTTTTAATTTAAAAAAAACAAGCGATCCGGTATAGATCTCTTTAGACAGAATGGCTTTTTAAAAGTCAAAAACTAACAAAAATCGAATTTGCAAAAACATTTGCCACTGTCATTCAGACCAAACAGTATAAATTCTCCCTCCAAAGGCAAACTGATCTGAATTAACCTGTCGGCTTATTTTTTTAAACTCAAATCTCAAAATTGTTTATTGTTATCCAGCAATAAAGACATTTTCTTTCTTTCTTTCTTCTAAAACGGTTATTGTTCAATTTTTTTCAAATTTTGTAATTAAGTTTTTTTTTTAATATATGTTAGCAGCATTCAGTTAACGAGTGCATCATAAGGTCGACATTCGTTACACTTATATATTTTGGAGAGTCCAGTCCAGTCCAATGAATATTCAGTTTGTATACAAATAATAACTAGTGTTATATACTATCTATCCAGAAGTACTATGAAGCTACTGTTACCTATAAAACAAACGTCTTTGCAAACAGTTAATGCAATATACAAAATAGAAACCATAACGGTTACTTTAAGTGCTCTCCATCGCAAAGCACTTCGCAATACATACAAAGCACTAAAATAAACACTAAGTACGAAGTGTACGACGCTAACTTACATAGTTGGACCTAAGTTAGATTTAATATACAACAGATATCTGCCAATTTGATAATTATTTTATATATTATTTAGTTTTCTTTTTGCTCTTTTATATATAATCTTTAATATCCATTAGAACCACTCGGGGGGACCACTCACTGGAATAAACTTTGTAGTTTCAGTTTGGGCAAGTACTGAGGCTGCGATTGCTTTATAATCGTTACCTGGAACAACAAATATGACTATTAAATATTTCAACGTGTTAATTTTAGGGCTAATTAGACTACGACTGCCAAACAGGACTGGAAAAGCTATAAAACAGAAGGAACACAGGTGGATCACCTGATGTTAAGTGATCACCGCCATCCATAGACACTAGCAACACCATGGGAATCGCAAGCGCATTGCCAGCCTGCGTTTAGGGGGAGGAGAGAATTGAAGAGAGACGGGTCTTCCGGCGCTCTCACTGACCGAACGAAACGCAACAATACAAGCACTGTTACCTCACGTCGGTGTTTCTGTGATACGCTATGGATTCGCCAAACGTAAAAAAATAACCTAAAATATACATGCGCCTGTCTACGAGCAAATACTATGGTCACTCGTCCCAGCAGGAACATTTTAGTGGACGGCATTTTCTCCAAGTAAATACTATGGCTATTCGCCCCCAATAGAAATATATAAGTGGGCGGCATTTTTTCCAAGTAAATACTATGATTATTCGCCCCCAATAGAAATATATAAGTGGGCGGCATTTGTCTCCAAGTAAATACTATGGCTATTTGCCCCCAATAGAAATATATAAGTGGACGGCATTTTTCTCCAAGTAAATACTATGGCTATTCGCCCCCAATAGAAATATATAGTGGGCGACATTTTTTTCCAAGTAAATACTATGATTATTCGCCCCCAATAGAAATATATAAGTGGGCGGCATTTTTTCCAAGTAAATACTATGATTATTTCGCCCCAATAGAAATATATAAGTGGGCGGCATTTTTTCTCCAAGTAAATACTATGGCTATTCGCCCCCAATAGAAATATATAAGTGGGCGGCATTTTTCTCCAAGTAAATACTATGGCTATTCGCCCCCAATAGAAATATATAGTGGGCGACATTTTTCTCCAAGTAAATACTATGATTATTCGCCCCCAATAGAAATATATAAGTGGGCGGCATTTTTCTCCAAGTAAATACCATGATTATTCGCCCCCAATAGAAATATATAAGTGGGCGGCATTTTTCTCCAAGTAAATACTATGGCTATTCGCCCCCAATAGAAATATTTAAGCGGGCGGCATTTTTCTCCAAGTAAATACTATGCGTTCGTCCCTAGCAGAAATATGGGACACTTGTGAGATACTCAGGTAGACTTTTTTCTGGAAGCAAATACTACAAGCATACGCATATTAATATTTGTAAGAGATATCCAGGTGGACGATTTTTGTTAGGCATACAGAAGACCATCTTCTAAGCACATTGCTTCTGTGTTGATTTGGTAGGAATGGAGGGTCCTCTCCATCCTTCACCCTTACTGAAACAGGGATGGTTCTAGAGGAAACGTGTCCCATTGCACTAGTTAAATTATCTGAGACAGAAATGGAGTCGTGACGGTAGATTATAAAATACATCGTGGGTTTTTAGTGAGTAAGAATCTCACATAACCCTTTTATTTCCCTAATGTGTCCATGGAAAGTTTCCCCGCGTTGTAAAAGATAGACGACTTCATTCCCTAAGCAAACGTTACGGGTGATCGGGTCTAACAGAATTTTTTTTTGGGAGATAACCAAATGGACGGCTATTTTTAATTTTTTTTTTTTTTCGAACTAACTACGCTATTGACCAAACGGGGTCTTAACAGCTTCACCGGACTACTACTATTTTTAATTGTTTTCTACATTTCTCTAAACTAGCAATTCTATATTTCTCCAGCGAGACCCTAATTCCAACAGAATCTATACTAATATATAAAGCTGAAGAGTTTGTTTGTTTGTTTGGTTGAACGCTATGATCTCAGAAACTACCAGTCTGATTTGAGAAAGTCTTTAGGTTTTAGATAGTTCATTTATCGAGGAAGGCTATAGGCTATATATCATCACGCTAAGATCAATAGAAGCAGAGCACCAATGAAGAATGTTTCAAAATCGGGCACTTTTTTTGCTTTTGAGCGATTACGTTATTATTATATACGTTGCCATGGTAACGTAGTAAGTAGTAGTAATAATATTCGTCCAATAGGACAGGCGAAGGAATTAATCCATACTGCCAATTCTGAAGTTATGTAGTAAGTATCAAAGCTAACATTTTCAAAGTTTTTTTTTCCTATTCAAATAGTTCATAGGCGAAGGAATTAATCCATACTGCCAATTCTGAAGTTATGTGGTAAGTATCAAAGCTAACATTTTCAAAGTTTTTTTTTTCTATTCAAATAGTTCATAGGCGAAGGAATTAATCCATACTGCCAATTCTGAAGTTATGTGGTAAGTATCAAAGCTAACATTTTCAAAGTTTATTTTGTTTTCCTATTCAAATAGTTCATAGGCGAAGGAATTAATCCATACTGCCAATTCTGAAGTTATGTGGTAAGTATCAAAGCTAACATTTTCAAAGTTTATTTTGTTTTCGTATTCAAAAAGTTTATACTACTTTTATTTCCAATTTTTTATTTGTTCTATATTACGTATTATAAAAATAAAGTTTGTGTATGTACAATTAAAATAACAACTTTTTGATGAATGGATATGGCTACAAATGACCAAAAAAAACTTTTTTTATACTTTGTCTATATTTTTATATTATTATATTTTGTCTGTTTGTTTGTTTGTCCTGGGTAATCTCCAAAACGACTGGACCTATTTTAACGGGAATTTTACTTTTTACTGCCAGATAACCGAAATTATAGCGGTTGACATATTCTACTTTATTTGTCCGCGGCTTCGTCCGCATTACTTTGGGCCGATTTTCACGGGGTATTTACTGGTAGATAACAGACCTTAAAAAAGTAATTAATAATCTCAGGAACTACCAGTCCGATTTGAGAAAATCCTTCGGTTTTAAATAACTCATTTATCGAGGAAGGCTACAGGCTATATATCATCACGCTAAGACCAATAGAAGCAGAGCACCAATGAAGAACGTTTCAAAATCGGGCACTTTTTTCCTTTTGAGAGATTTCGTTAGTAGTAGTAATAATATTCGTTCAATAGGACAGGCGAAGGAATTAATCCATACTGCCAATTCTGAAGTTGTCAATATAGGTATTTCTTATATATCCTTTAATCAATTTTATTCCATGTCTAAGTTACAATAAAGGCATAAGCGCCAAATCTTCTATATAATATGTCGTACATTATTTTATCCATCATTATTATTTTCTTAGTCTTCATAATCATAAAACAAAATTGTTCAAATAAAGATTTCGTTAGCGTTAGTATTATATACGTTGCCATGGTAACGTGGTAAGTTTCTATCGCAAACATTTTCGAAGTTTATTTTGTTTTCCTATGGAAAAAGTTTATACTACTTTTATTTCTAATTTTTTATTTGTTCTCTATTACGTATTATAAAAATAAAGTTTATGTATGTACAATTAAAATAACAACTTTTTGATGAATGGCTAAGGCTACAAATGAACAAAAAAAAATTTCTTTATACTTTGTCTATATTTTTATATTAGTATATTTCTCTGTTTGTTTGTTTGTTGCGGGTAATCTCCAAAACGGCTGGACCTATATTTACGGGAATTTTACTTTTTACTGCCAGATAGCCGAAATTATAGCGGTTGACATGTTCTATTTTATTTGTCCGCGGTTTCGTCCGCATGGCTATTTCCAAAATGGTTGGACCGATTTTCACGGGGTATTTACTGGTAGATAACAGACCTTATAAAAAGTAATTTAGGTTTTTTATTCGCCTTCGGCCGCAGTGGAATATCCGTAATGCTTGAACTGATTTTCACGGGACTTTCACTGGAAGATAACTCACCTTATAAGAAGTAACTATTTTATTTTGTTTCTCAAGACTTTGTCCGCAATATCCTACTATCTCCTAATTGATTGGACCGACTTTCACGGGGCTTTTACGGGCAGATAACTAGCGGGCTCGGAAGACGTTGTCCCGCCCGGATAATAAAATGAAAACTTTGACAAATTATACCTAAACCTTCCCCATGAATTATCATTCTATCTACTGGTGAAAACAGCATGAAAATGGTAGTTTTTGACTTTATCGCGAACAGATAAGCTGACAGAGGACTTTTTTAACCGACTTCGAAAAAGGAGGAGGTTACTATGTTCGGTTGTATATATTTTTTTCATGCATGTTAATCGATATTTTAGTTAATTATGAACCGATTTTAATGATTCTCTTTTTATTTGAATTGGTACACTATGTAGTGATTGACTGCTACCTATGTATTAGTCCATGTGAAATTGATGACGTGAGACGTGTGCCTTACTGACTCCAACAATAAATATACATAATTGAAAGTCATATATTTGTATGTAATATGAATTATATCATCTTTTTGGTCAATTTGGCGGCTATATTGTCTTATTTACCACGTTTGCTTCTACATAACTCAGTTATTATAGCAACGTATAAGAATAACTTAAGTATATCGACAATACGGACATATTATATCTATCTATAAAATAAAAGATTTAAGATATATTGTTCGATAATGTATAGCTAATAATTTTCATTACTTTCTTATATAGTGTTAGTGAGTACTGAGTTTGGTATATAGTAGGTTGAAGTTCCAGTTATGTTGCTGATGATAAATCCCATCCCACTCGATATATTTTTTGTATCCATATATCTAATGTACACGTTACATGTTACAGTTGGCGTGAGTGTCGTAGTTACAAATGTTTTTGAAAAAACTTTTCTGTAATGTACACACCCACTCACAATTTTCCATTTCTTTAATACATTTTTTTAAAAGCGCGTGCGGAGTCGCGGGTAACAGCTAGTATAATATATTTCTATTACCAATTTTCACTTTTGTAAGAAATAGGTTGCGATTTCGTTTAGTCTATATTTAGGCTGAACATTCGGAATACATCTGTAGGGACACAAATAATGTCTATGCAAAATTAATTATACGTGTGAGCAGAAAATATAGAGAGCGCGGCTACGACCGCCCTCGATTAAGTTAGTCGCCAATAAACTCTCAAAACATATAGACGTCAATTCTATTTGTATACTCCCAGAACGTGATTTTAACGGTATTTGGACATTAAATAAATCAAATATGTTAAACAACTTTTTTTTCCACAAAAAAAAAAGAAATTAGTTGCGGTGATGGGTGAAGTGTAGTAAATCACGGACAGTATTGTGGCAGTTTCATATGTAAACAGTATATAGCAACAAACAAATCGACACCTCTTATATATTATCGTAACTAAAGCCAAATAAAAAGTAACGCATTATTCCTACATAATGGAAAATAAACTATCGAAGACTTAATTAGCCTGGTGTTGATTACACATTGCCCGTTATGTAGTCCAGTGAAACCAGTGGCGTAGCGTGCCTTGTCGGGGCACGTATATGGAGGTAAAGATTTTTCACAAAAGAAAAAAAATATTGTGAGAAGAAATATTTATTTATCACATAATTTACCCATTTTACAAATAAAAATCGAATAGTAAGAAAAACGGGGAAGCCCCGCAGCCCGCCATAACGATGTAGAGTGTTGCCAACTTTTGAACGCACGCTTAAGGCGGGAAAAAAAGGAATTGCTTTATAGAATTTTGTCATTTGTAAAATAAAATAAATTAGAAAGTTTTTATTCTTTTTCCTTACACACTTTGGGGGCCCCGTATAATTGATACGGAAAATACGGCGGTACCTATGCCCCTGAGTTAAACTGTAAAGACCATGTCAGGCTAACATAGTAGGCAGTTCGAAAAAAAAAAACCTTACCAGTTATCATTGTTGAGAATATCGCTGGTCAACCGGTAACATCGTGACATATGAACAAGGAAGAAGTAGGAAAGAGATAGCACTTCACGTTATTCACACTCGAAATCACGATACATAATGGTGGTAGTCAATTAGAAAGAGATAGCACTTCACGTTATTCACACTCGAAATCACGATACATATAACGAATATTCAATTCCCGTAACATCATGACATACGAAGAAGGAAATAAGAAAGAGATAGCACTTCACGTTATTCACACTCGAAATCACGATACATATAACGAATATTCAATTCCCGTAACATCATGACATACGAAGAAGGAAATAAGAAAGAGATAGCACTTCACGTTATTCACACTCGAAATCACGATACATATAACGAATATTCAATTCCCGTAACATCATGACATACGAAGAAGGAAATAAGAAAGAGATAGCACTTCACGTTATTCACACTCGAAATCACGATACATATAACGAATATTCAATTCCCGTAACATCATGACATACGAAGAAGGAAATAAGAAAGAGATAGCACTTCACGTTATTCACACTCGAAATCACGATACATATAACGAATATTCAATTCCCGTAACATCATGACATACGAAGAAGGAAATAAGAAAGAGATAGCACTTCACGTTATTCACACTCGAAATCACGATACATATAACGAATATTCAATTCCCGTAACATCATGACATACGAAGAAGGAAATAAGAAAGAGATAGCACTTCACGTTATTCACACTCGAAATCACGACATATATAACGAATATTCAATTCCCGTAACATCGTGACATGCGAAGAAGGAAGTAAGAAAGAGATAGCACTTCACGTTATTCACACTCGAAATCACGATACATATAACGAATATTCAATTAACTATTGTATCTCTGCTATAAATCCCAAAACTATTTAAAAAAAAACAACAACAACAGCGTAATTCATTAGATTTGGACAAACTAATTATCCGATGTCCTAAGTCCAGGATTGACTGTAGAATAACATCCACTGGAAACCTTAATTTGTGATCACTCTATCAATAAAGGACTGAGTATTTACTTACAGAATTGTTCAATATACGATTATTTACTCACCTCATGGTACTGCATATTCTCTTTCGGGTTCAATGGATCCACTTTCAGCATCTGAAAAATTAAACTAAACTAAAAAAGAGATACGTGACCAATCCCGCTAGTTCAAGACAAGTTACGAATCGAGAATTAACGTCACGTATATTAGATTATTATACGTATATTACATTTTTTTTATTATTCGTTGAAAAGATAGTTTTTTTGACAACTTTTGTAAAAATCGTCCAAATTTTTTTATTTTTTTTATTTCTTGTTTTTACATGGCCTTTATCAAAATAGATAATTCAAAGATACTTCACATCTTTTTTGTAAAGAGCTTTGAATTTTATACTTTAAATCGAATTAAAAAAAAATGTAGTCCTTCGTTTTTTTAATTATTTCAATTACTTCTATCCGTTCCTCAACATTTAAGCCCAGTGTGGTAATGGGATTTCTCTAGGTTGTTGACAGTATAACAATATAGTGTAAAATGGTAACACGCTAAACACAGAGAGGTACTGTAGGTATGAGTGTGGGTAGTTTTTACTTATTTAATAAAAGATCAACATAATTTAAAATACAATAAATGCTCACTAAAACCGAAAACCGTTTTTTAGGTAATAATACTGTTAGGTTTTGTGACTAAATCCCAAAGCACATTACCGATTTGCCGGATAGTGATTTCAAGAACCATGTCAAAAGGAATTTTATGTCTAAACGCAATTATAGGGTGGATCAATAAGTGTACGTCTGTGACGTCTGAAAATTACGCCCCTCTCTGTGCATCCATTAAAAACGAATGTAAATATTTATGTTTCGTAAAAGTAGCGGAAGTATGATTGAACAGTCGCATTATTCAAAGAGATAATACTTCATCGTCACACTTAAGATATAAAATAAAAATAACCAAACAAATACTAATAAACAACAAAGAGAACCTTAGTTAAAGTTTGTTCTAAAACTTTCAAAAGTATGGATACAAACGTAATAAACCTACGTGCAATGACCGGTGCCGAAAGCTGCAAGGCGACCCGGAGTTAATAACCTTCGACAATAATACGGACAATAAACCCTTTTTTATTCATATTATATAATAATATATTATATAACAATTATTTTTTGTTAGTTGGTCGACGATCCCACGTTTTTTCACGCTTCACTGAAAACAACTCGACGGTTCACTGACGCCGTCTTTCCGCGTACTTTAACAGCGCCGCGTAATGTATTGAATATAATTTTTGTGTTTCAGTAGAAAATTAGTTCAAATATTAAGCACCTATTTTTTTATTTCAGTACATTTTAGAACGACAATCGAAAAATATATAATAAGCTCTAAAAATATTGCCAGCGACTAAACATTCACCTGGTACATAACATAAAGAGATAGACTAGATCGAGTTTTTTGCCGGTTCTTCTTGATGAGTGGGTTTTTTGTTCGAACCGCTGGTAACTTTGACGTTCATAAGCGCCTTCTGAGGGTCTAAATTGAATAAAATATTTTTTTAATACCTTGGGGGGTCGTCCGCGCTTGGGGGGCTCGGGGCGCGAGGCGGGCGCGAGCACACGCAGCTGGTGAGCGCGCAACAAGTGCTCGGTGTGCTCGCGCGGTGAGCCGAGCCGAGCCGAGCACGACGAGAACACGCACGAGTACTCTTTCTCTGCGAGCACAATCAATATTTAAATCAATCATTTTAAATCGGTATTCATACCGACATTCCAACACAGTGTACATATAGATTAGAAGAGATAAGACAATTAAATCTTGTTCCTCCGTTTCTCTACCGACTTTCTTTAACTGTTTTGTTTAATAGATATTGACGAGTGTTAACTAATTTATTTTTAGAGAAAATCGCGTTTTTTTTTTAATACTAAAAATTGACAAAGTAATGAACTATGGTCGAATATCGACTATATATAGATATATATAGACTATATATATATAGACCATCATTACTATAAATAAAATGATAAAGGCCTACCTTTGTGCGAGGATCACGCAAAAACTATGAAATAGGATTGCAAATAAGATTTATGATTTTATTATACAAAAATAAAATAAGCCTACATATATTCACAGTTCCTAGGTCGATTATGTGGTATAATAATAGTGGATTAAATTTGAGAGAATAGTGAGAGCGTTAGTAATTAATGAGGTCCATTAATTTCATTACAGTTTAGATGAATGCCTCTTCCCAGTAAATCTTCTTCAGCTACTTTACGATATAGCGGGACTTTGGTTAAGCGATGCAATAGCAATTCTCTGCGGTCATATTTGAATCTGTTTTCTCTGGGGTGGTTCACTGACCCATGGTTAAGGGTCATGAAGGTCTATTGATTTCACCTCCTTCGAACATGGACCCATATCATTATAAGGTATGTGAATAGCATTAAAACCAGTTTGTTATAAGGTATTTTTGTAAGAGATAGGCTAGATTCACACTATGATGCCGTTCGCGGTTCGATCTCGCTCCAGTCTCGGTCTGGTAAAATATTGTTAAACAAGAGAGAATTCAGAGTATTTTCACTGTCGTGTCGTTCTAGTTTCGAATCGCTCTGGTACCGGTTGCTTGAAATGAATATTTAACTGGAGCGAGATCGAAACTGCCATGGCTTGTACCGACAGTGTGAATATGTAGTGGTTATAGCTAGTAGTTAAATATTTGGGGGTGGTGGTGGGGTCTTTTTTTTTCTCCATGGGGAAATCCCTAACGGATATCCATCTCGCCGGGCAGCAGAGGATGGATATGCCCGAGTCGCACGGACTAAAACCCCATGGTACCTTCTTACACCTTTTGGCCGGAGGAGCAGGGACTGTCTAATCGACACTACATCTGCTCCTCCAACAGGTGTTGTCCCCTCCTAAGGGACCCAAACTGCGGCCTGAGGGGTCAAGATGGTGGACCCCTCAAGGGGAAATGGGTGTTATTCCCCCTAACGAACTGTGGGAACATCAGCATAATGCACCTCCACCACATGGACCTGTGCAGACGCGGTGCACCCTGCTGAATAACGAACGAGGCAATGGCGAAAGCGGGGTGGTAGGGTTTTACAGCCTGACTGGGTCGCGACCACCATGTATATGGCGTAAAAGCCCGTCATAGTGATTCACTTTTGCGGTTAGCGTTTCGGGATCAGCCTGTGCATATCCAGACTTTCGCAGGCCGGCATGACAGCGGCGATCGTCGATGGATAGTGTGTCACTCAGTGGTCGCCATTGTTTTTGGATTGTACTGTGCTTACCATCAGGCACAGTGATGTCATTTTGCCGTGCTAAAATAAAAATAAATGGAATTACTACAAATTACTTTATGCATGTGATTTATAACATTTGATTATGACTTATTACACATCACACCATAATTATTTTTGCCAATTTTCGTATAAGCGTTTCTTCCGAGAAAAAAGTATATATGGTGAAATTCGCAAATATTTAAAAAAAAATAGTTGACCGTGTACACTTCCAATTAATATTTTATATTGTTAGAAATAGAAACAATTATCGATTTTTAAAAAGTGAATCTATTGGCCGTTGTGCGTTTGTGACGTTATAGGGGGTAATTAATCTCAGGAACTACTGGTCCGATTTGAAAAATTATTTCAGTGTTATATAGCTCATTTATTGAGGAAGGTTATATATCATTACGCTAAAACCAATAGGAGCGGATCACTAATGAATAATGTTTCAAAATCGGGGTTTTTTTTCCTCTTGAGAGCTTTCGCTGCGTGTTAGCGTTCCAAAGTAATTATTCCACGCAAGCAAAGTCGCGGACAGAAGCTACTTCGGATATAAACTATAAGAATAAATTTGTAACAATTAATCATTTTAAAATAAAATAACACGAGTTCGGACAAAACTACCGCACACTACGACGGCCACCGAAAGAGTGAGTGAACACGTTTTTTTTTTTTTCTCGAACTGGATCACGCTATTGACTTAGTAAGGTTTTGACTATAAAGAGTGTACACGGCGAGCGGCGCTCCTTATATAGTCCGTCGCAGTATTACTAACCGCCATTTTCATATATTCCCAACAATATATTATTAGAAATTCCTCGGATTATTTCGAGAAACATCGTATGTCGACCATAGATCGAGACCGGAGACAGAGTGATTGTGGAACGTGTGGTGTAGACACAGCGAGATTTGAACAATTTGATTTGAACAAATTAGACCATGAACGGTATCATAGTGTGGATCGAGGTATAATAAACGAAAGTTGATTAACTGACTGTCCTCCGTGTGATGGTGTGCGTGCAGCTGGTGGTGGTGGTGCTGCACGTGCTGCTGCAGCAGGCGCTCGGTGGGGAAGCTGAGGTGGCAGAGCGCGCAGACGCGGCGCTGGTTGGGGCTGCGCGCCGGACTCTTCACGTCCGCGTGCGCCTCGCGTCTGCGAACAACAACAATTTTTAAGAACCATCCATAAACCACGTCAAGCATTACGAAAGAGAGGTCAACAACATTTTTTAAGAATCATCCATAAACCACGTCACGCAATACGAAAGAGGGAGGCGGCAAAAGTCACACGATAGAAAAGTAACACGATTCTTAGGGGTCAGGAGGTGGCACAATAAAAAACAGGGCGTGTCGAAAAGCACACGATAGAAATTAAACATTCGTCTTAGACACTGCTCCCCCCATCTACCCGAAACATGTTTTAGAAACATCGACGATTACCGAGAGATCTAGAACCAATCGCATTCATTGTTCTCATGCCAGTTATTAAAAACACACTGTGTATCGCTATCGCTATTCAATAGAACCTCTTTTGTATAGATCGGTTGTTGATGTTCAGATCTTGTTAATAAGCAGTATCGAGATGCTACCTTTTTGGTCGTCATGCACGTCAACATCATCAATATAAAAAAACTAAAGCTGACATTTGATTCTTCTGTGTATCATCAAACGATCGAAACGGTCTTGTTATTCAGCAGCTGAAGTATCGAAACAAGAATCATAAGCTATCATTCGTGAAAGCTCAGCGGACAGCTGCAAAACAAAGGGGATCACGAGGTACGTGCATTGTATCTTCACTGTCGTTAGCTGGATCTGAACGAAAACTTTAAATATTCTCAAAGACCCTTCGGAGTCCCCTAGAGTAGAAGGCCACCATAAGACATTACGGCGGTACGCCTGCTACACCCTGGTTGATTGCGAACTCGACAGACTTAGAAACTGTTCATTAAATACGTTTCGTACTTATTGGGGGTCTAAAAAAATATGACGTTCACAGATCATTCCCAAAGAATTTGCAAATTTTTCCCTCGTAATTTTTTTTTTTTTGTTACGGTACAAAGTCATTCGTTTCATATTCGTATATATATATATATAAAGACTTTGACGTATATACTTGTACATAGACGTTGGGGTACTACCGTTCGTGACGCAATATGAAGGGAAACTCGCAGGAAACATGACAGCACGACAAAGGGTGATGGTCTAAAAAGGAACAATTTTACGTGGCGTATTTTATGAACGAGCCCTTAACCGTATCACTATTGTGAGTGTTCCACCAGACGGCCTAACAGTAAGCTGATAAAGAACCATTATCTATTTCTTAACAACCTTGTATCATAGGATATAATTACCTGTGATTGTACATATGGTTGCGTTGCTGGAAGAGTTCACCGCAAACTGTACAGCCGTACGTAGTCTCCATCGGTCGTCCGGTTAAGTGACGTTTGCGATGTTGATTTAAATTCGTCACCTGGAATAGATCAATCATTTATACATTATGATTATAACATCAGCCTGTAAGAGACCCATTGTAGGGTCATAGGCCTCTTATAGGTCATAGGTATGGGCATGATCACCATGCCAGCCCAACGTATTGGCAATTTCAAACTCCATAGTGGTCCATAGTTCTATATTTTCCGACATATGGTGGTACTACAAGATAATTTTTACAGGTTTTCTCAAGAGGTTTTCCTTCATGGTCACTCGATACCAACTTATTTTTTCCATACTGAATACGCTATGACCAAGCAATGTCTTAACAGCTTCACCGGACTACAGGGGGTTACCAACTTAAATTAGTAAATGCACACGTATATATTTAGTTGGAACATGCTTGGTTTCAAACCTGAATACGTCGAATTTACATTGCACTGTTCAAAACCACTCGACCACCAGGACTATCTCGGGAAGTAAATTGATAACATTGTTAACAAAGAAATTTTATAAAGAAAGTATCGTTTTGGCTATCAAACATTTTTTTGTCTTTTCCTTTGTATGCTACTGAACTGATTGTCATGAAAGATATAAGCTACCTTTCATTCAAGAATTAGGCGCTGTTCTGTAGGGATATATCAAATCGATATTAATATATTCTGTGCCAAATCTTGTCCCATGGTCTGAAGGTAGAGTTTAATGTGCACTATTGGTGGTAAAAAGCTAGATACAGTATAAAAATATAACCTGCGCATAGGCCTTGTCACAGCCGGGCTCCGAGCATACGAATGGCCGCTCTCCGGTGTGAAGACGAACATGATTATTCAGATTGGTAACCTGAAAAATATTTAAATTTTGTCATATTCCTGAGTATACAATGTCTCTTAACTCCTGTTACGGATAATCATTTAAATTCTAGAATGCTTGTCGAAATTTATTAATACTAACAAAATTTAACTTTAGATTTTAGTGTAACCCTCCTGTGTACGTATGTATTCTAACAATATGTTATATGTTTATTTTACATGTGCTTTCTTTGTGGTGTCTGTTTGTAGAAGATAACTGTTTAATTGTCTGGCACAATCTCCATTGTTTATGGCTCCATTCACTTGACATTGGCAAAATTGTGAGCGCACACATGTTGCCTTTTTAAAAAGATGAGGAAGAAGAATGAAATAAATTTATGTACCTGTGAAATTAGGTTCCAAATAAAAATTACATTACATTATATAACATAATTATGGTTTCTATCCATGATAATGTCATTTCAAGCATCTGTGATGGCAGAGAAATGAAACTGCATTTTCCCACTTCAGGACTGTGTATTGTTGCAGTGACGTCTCACAAATTGTGTCTTACGAGATGGGCCTTTATACAATTTGCCAAAACTCTTCAACATCATTGTACTTAGAACTAGTAAGTGGTGTGATAATTATTCGCGGCACACGTTTGACCATACATTTTATTGCATTACACAATTTTACAAACTTAAATACGCGTAAGTTGCATAATAATAAATAAGAACATGTTACGAATATTTAATAATACTAATTACTGTTACACTATACTATATACTATTCAAAATAAAGGAGAAAAGGAATTGTTTATACAAATTAACCATAAATAAATAATAAAATTGGTATTTATTAGATGGATGTTAATATTATGATTTGTATGAATCATTCTGTGAGTGGTCACTTTATATATGCATTTTTAGAAATAATGCTTCTCAAGATATATAACATCTATAATAGAAAAATGAACTAAAGTGGCGATAGAAAAATACCTGTGTAAACGCTTTCCCGCATTCGGTGCATTTAAACGGTCGTTCATTGGTGTGTATACGCAGGTGCGCTCGCAAATTATTTGACTGAGAAAACGCTGTGGACAACACGTTTAATAATATTAAGTTATCAATTCTATTTATAATAATGAAGGAAAAAAACGAGCTTCACATTTCAAATTAGATATAAACAAAGATATAAAATTAGCAATCAAAATTAAAACCTGAGATGAGAGAACAAATTATACTTAAAGTTTCTTGCATGTTAATGAAAGTTAAACAAGGTGTAGGGTAGAGTGTTGAAAACATAGATTATGTCCGACCACATAATTAACTTCAGATGAGGTCAGTTCTCAAATGGGTGACCGCCCAGGAACACCGCATGACTGTTTCTCTGTATACAAAAGTTTAACTTCTATCTGTGTCTTTATGACACACCCTATTTTTTATGTTAATGATTCCATCTGTGGTGTGTGCCTTTCTTGTATAAGGGGTTACATTTAAACAGTGTTTAAGCCCTATCTAAACATGGGTAAGGCGCTCGTTTGTAATGATACTTTTTGTTAATCATGAGTTTAACGCATTTTTTTTCTTGTAATAAGGTGCATAAAGTTTGACAAAACAATTTGGTGTGATAATAAAAAACTTCGATCAACAATAACTAGATAATGAGTCGGCGCGAAAGATTCGTCTTGGTAAATAACAGCTCACTTGAAATGTGAGCTTTTATTTTGTTTAGTTTGTTTGAAACTCAGCCAATGTAAATGTAAGCACGTTTCACATGTCGTAGTGTATTCAAAAGATGCAAAAATAATACCCGAAAAAGCAATTTAACGGCCAGAGTATCTTACTTTCGCTAAATACATGTTGAATAAGTTAAGTTTAGTTAAGCTTTAAACTAACAAATAATATCAAATTTTGAACAAAATTACCGATTTTAAACCTGTGGTACAAATGTTTGCCCGAGGCTCTCCAACCACGCACAATAACGGGAAAACGTACTTTATTCATTACGTGTTAAGGTTGTATTCACACTAAATATTGTTTATGTTGTGTTTTCACTTGTGAGTGGAGTAATTTATTGTTTTGCTCGTTTTATCGTAAGTATTAGATAATATTTTGAACATTTGTGACTTTATTACTAAGTGTCATGGTTGTAATTAGGTTGAACTTAAAACTTTTTTGCTCCCTCTCTTAGTAAACAAATAGCTACACATAAGTATATATTTACGCGGACAGCTTTTAACTTCTATTTTGTATGTGAACCTTTATGTAGTTATTGCTGATCGAAGATAAAAAATGATATATTAACCTTTATTGCAGTAGGTGCATACGAAGCGTCTCTCCGCGCGGTGGTTACGCAAGTGATTCTGCAACTGCACGTTTTTCTGGAATGATTTATGGCAGATCCCACAGTAGAGAGAAGTGTCAGTGTATTCCTACAAAAATTTACGAATCTAATTGAATAGTTAAATGTTGTTCAAAAACAAGATAATAAAAGATATTCTATCTTTTACTTCAACTAACATTTTTTCAGTTTAATGTAACAGTGATAGCGGAATAAATCGAATTAGCTTAACAATAAATCCATTTAATCTAAATCACTATTCAAGATTCAATGATAGAGTTTGCGAATTTTTGTAGTGGGTATCACTGAAACTATGGATTAGGTTCTAAAGAATTTTTTACCAATAAGAAAGATGGATTTTTTCCTCAAAGGCAGTCTGGCTACTAATTTTTATATTTTAATTAACAAATATGTAGTCTCAAATAGTTGCCAGTAAGTTCATATTTTCACTCGGTATAAGTCAGAAACCTAATAAGTAATAGCTAAAAAATATGATTTTATAGGTATAAAAAGTCAAAAATATTTTTTTAAATACGGAGTGTTCCTGCTATAAAGATGTTGAATGAACTTTTCTTCTTTTTTTTTAATAGGAGGCATATGAACAGGCTAGTCACCTAATGTTATGAGTCGCAAGTGCATTGCCAGCCTGTGTTTGGGGGAAGGGGAGAGATGGGAGGGGGTGGGGGGAAAGGAAAGTGGACCTCCGGCGCTCTCACTGACCGAATGAAACGCAACAGTGCAAGCACTGTTACTGCACATCGGTTTTCTATGAGACTGAGTTATACAAAACGATTTCAAACCTTTTTTGAACTAGATTATCAACAAACCATTAAATTTAATAGAATTTATTTCAAAAGAATATGGGGGAAAGGTGAACCTAATATAAGCATGTCAAGATAATGTTAATTCAAACAACCACTCTTCAATTAATAAAATATCATAGCTATAAAAAGTTATTTAACACAATGTTATATTACAAATTTATGTCATTTTAATAATAACACCATATATCCTTTTTCTTTATATTATAATTTTTTTAAATGCTAACGGACAGCAAACAGGCAGACGGCCCATCTGATGGTAAATGGTTACAGTCACCTATAGACACCTGTAATACCAGGGTTAACTCTGTTGCATTGCCGGCCTTCAAGAGTGTGTTTTAATTCCTTTTTAAAGAAACCCATATCATAATTCTGAGGGAATACTGTGCAAAATACACTATTTATGTAAATATAATAATTAATTACATATTCACCTCTTCATTGTTGGATGACTGGGGCTCTGCATCAGTACTGTTCTCATTCATTGAAACCTCAGGCACGAGTGGTTGACATTTGAAACAAGCATAAATACCATCTTTGCCAGTTTCAAAGAGTTGCTGAAAAAAAAAAGAAATTAAAAAGTTTGCTCTGTTATTTTTATGTGTGCATATAATTCAATTAAAAAGTTTTTATCTGTGTAATATTTATCCATATGTATTATTAAAATTCCTTGGATAAGTTAAAGTTACTTGAATGAGAATATGAAGTGAATAAAGGGAGAAATACTTAATTAGTTTAACTTAGTAACCTAATGGTCATATGATATTCTATATTCCATATATAGGGGTAATTTATCAGACATATTTCATGGATGTCTATAGCCGTAGCACCATTGTGCTTCGTGCCATTTCAGCTGAATACCTTCTACACTCTTCTCAAAGCCTAATGTAGCTGTTAAGCTGAAGGCCCTTAGGCCAACAGTGTTGGTCTGTTTGAAAAAAGAGCTTAAAGGCTTACACACTGACATCATACTGTATATATAGAATAAAATGTAAGAAATTGTAAATTTATTTGCCTTTATGACTATAGACTACATGATTACAAGTATTTTTAGTTTCTAATTTTATCTGTATAAAACTTTTTACTAAAACTATATACAAAAAAAATTATGTGCAGGTAAGATGACTTATTATTTGAAGTCATTTTTGTCATAAAACAAGATGTCAATAAAAAATTATAGCAGATAAAGTCTACATCTGTATCTAAAAACTTTCATAGCAGCTTCAATACGCGCCAAGTAACCTAAGGTTCACTATTCGTGTTCAAAAAAAAGGACAAGGTTTTTTTTTACGACGCTGAGCCAGACGTAAAAAAAAACCGACTGTCGGACCGAACGATAGCAGAACGAATAAAAAAAATACGCGGGCAGGTTTCGAATGCGAAGGCTTTTTTTTATCGAGATTGTAGCTAGAACATTTCACATTAATTTCTAGATAACGCTCAGATTACAACACACATTTCTCCGAGATAGCAGCAAAAATTGATCCAGGGGCGTTATTTTTATAACAATCTCATAAAGAAAACAAAAAATAATGAAAGAATAACATGAACTGTCGATTAGATTACGGTAATTGATACTTACAACAGCCGGTTTTAAACATATCCCACATTTATCCATCGTTAAATAAAACTTGTTTATCAATTTAAATTAAATAATACACTAAAATCCGTAAATATTATTAAATTAATCCACTTTAACTCCTCCGACGAAAAATAGCTGGGCGGGGCGGACGTGAGGAGTGCGGGGCAAGGAAGGTGACTAGTGTCGTCCAAGCCAAGGAGTGTCACCCGAAAATTGATAAGTTTTCACCTCAATAGATTTAAGTATTTTCGTATAATACATATTAAAGTAATATAACAATCTAGATAAAGACTACTAAGAGGACATAACTTATAATCTAATTTCTGTATTTTTTATATTTAATATAAGCTTATATAATATATTCTTATTTGCAACTACAATCAACTTCCGATCAATTTTTAATTACAAAAGATCACAAAACATATCATTTTATAAAGTGAAAATGGAATCTTTCAAAATTATCTTTCAGACATTTTTGTTATGGATAGTTAAAAGGATAGCCGCTCTGTATAAAGGAAATTACTAAAATACTTTACTGTTTGTTTATTATAATTTAGAAGTTATACTTTTATAAACAGTTTTTATATAATATTTTTAGGATGAATTTAATTTATGCTTATATGGAATAATTATATATATATAGTGATTACATATCCCTGAAATGTCTTAATTTTCGCAAGTATTTTGTACCTACTTATATTCCCATAGACCCTGTACACATGCCTAAACTACTTTAAGCTTGCCTAGCGTTCCCCGTACGGGATATAAGATAGACGCTAGGTCAGCATTTATAATATTATTAGAATAAGAAATTAGGATAGCAGTCTAGAATCGACGCTCGTAGAATATACACGTAGGTTAGGAAGTCTAAAATTGACTATAATCGTTTTTAAGTTATATTATAATCGATGTCTAAAGTTATAGTAAATTAACTAATATCGACTGTAGTTTTTAAAAAGTCAACCCAAGTGCTCCCGAAGTTAACTACTTTCCTAATAATTCAATTTTATGCAGATGAGGTCTTTAATAATATGCATTATAGTAAGCATCACTAGTATTACTGTTCCGATGTTGATAAAGGATAAAGTAATAAGTGAATAATTTTGAGAAAAAAATGGTAACATAATAATTATGTTATTTTATTCATGTAAGGAATCAATATTTTGAAATAAATCGAAATTCTAAAATTACAATTTTATCTTTCTCTGGAAATGACTTTTGCCTTATCAGACAGAGCGATCTAATAACAGAGATGTAGTCTGTGCAGAGATGGCTTTGACATTAGTGATTAGAGCTTTCATCTCTGTATTCATTTGATTCATCGTGTTTTCTTTTGGTTGATCGTTGTGCTATATTGCGCATTTTCTAAATAAAGTACCTTGCTATGTAATTTGAACGATACCAATCATTTTTGTTCACTATATACTTTTAAAAATTAATTGTGACTTCCCAATGTAAACTCTTTTCTATCGTGAAAATATATATTTAAAAAAAATGACTGAAAAGCCTGAAAAACCCGTCCCAGCCACTGGCAGCAACCAGCCTATCGTGAAAATAGGTCATTATACATTGGGAGCGACGCTAGGCGTCGGTACTTTTGGTAAAGTTAAAATTGGTGAACATCAACTTACGAAACACAAGGTCGCAGTGAAAATCCTAAACAGGCAGAAAATAAAATCTCTAGATGTTGTCGGAAAGATCAGACGCGAAATACAAAACCTCAAACTGTTCCGACATCCTCATATTATTAAGTTGTATCAGGTTAGTAATTTATTTTCTCATTGACCTTGTAATAATTAAATAATTCAATGAGGGATGAATGCAGAATATTTGGTGCGAAATGGAAGTTGAAAGGAGTTGAAATTAATAGAGACTTGGTGCCTAATTATGATACTACCACTTTCATTGAAAAATGATACACTATTTCGGTAATAAACAATGAATATATAAACAATCCTAACCTCAAAACTTAATATTAACTGTTAAAACAAAAGCTGTGAAGTGATCTGTCTGATTTTGATATTCCAATATCATGTAAATATTTGTCTACTATGTCAAGACAAGAACTGTAACATGGAAGCAAACGTAGCTAACACAATATTGATGATTTTTTGTTTTACTGTTCAGCTAATGTAGCTAATAATATCATTTACATTTATTGATAGTTCCAATACAAAAAAAGGATTATGAAAATTGGAACATAGATCTCCACTAATATACAGATCACTAAGGTTGTATATCCAAAAAGGAGGGATTAATAATCAGGTTAAGTTAGGTGCGGCGATATATAGTTGAATAATAATATTTACTCCTTGTTTTGAAAAAAAAAGGATACTTATGTAACAACACCACTATGCGCTTACCGACCGCTACCTCGGCCGGTTCACACTGTCTTTGTTTCGCAATTCTAACCTGACACAACAGAACCAAAATAGGAAAATTGAGTAAAATAAATTGATTAGGTTAGACTTGTTAAACAAAGACAGTGCGGTCAGCGAGCACGGTGTGTTTTGTATATTAGCAAGTTGTGGATTTTTAAGTCACAACAAAACAGTTTTGTCTCGGTTTGGTTAGTTTACACTCGTGACAAAAGATAAAGTGTGGTTTTAATATGTAAGTATCAGTGGGGTTTTTTCTAGGACTTGCTACCACCATCAAGTTGTAAATCTGTACCTCTGTTGTTTCGGCAACTGCCCTTGACTGCCCAGTCCCACTAGATTTAGCATGGTTACCATTTTAAACAATACTATCATTACACATCTGTTGAGATTGTGGTCAAACTCTAAAATTTATAAATTGTTAAAAAAAAAGCTTATATTACACATTCCACCTAAAAATTTTGAATCACTATAACTATAATAAAATGTACATGGTACTGTCCTCTGCCTTCCTAGCTCCTTTTCCTAAGGCGGGTTAAAATTCTAATAGAAAAATCAAGGTTAATATTATTATATATTATTATCATTATATAGTATAAAACAAAGTCCCCTAACGCGTCTGTCTGTTTGTGATAAACTCAAAAACTACTGAACGGATTTTCATGTGCTTTTCACCAATGGATAAAGTGATTCATGAGGAATGTTGTGGTATATAATTTGTCAAGGATTTTTTTATAATCAGGGCGGGACAACATCTGCCGGGTCAGCTAGTTATATATATATATATTATTATTAAAACAAAACTATAACATTACAAAATGTAATTAATTCTTACATAATAATTTTCTCATACTTGATAGGAGGCAGTAGATACTTTAATAAAGGTACACAGAATCTTACTATTATGGTGATCTTACTTACCTTCAATTACTTTACTTCAGTATCAATTAAATAATCAGTCTAATGTTACTAAACATGGTAAAAACCAAGTAACACATTACTATTTAAACTATGCAGCCTATATTAAATAATTAGTATTTTCATCAAGCAATATACATAATATTATTTTTTAATTAAACAGGAAGTAGACACATACGGTTTTATTACCAAAAAAGTTAAATACGTATTGAACCCTGGCTTTAAAAAGGTCTAGTTTTAGATGCACCGCGGTCGTTGAATGTTCGCCATCTTGCTCTTTTGTCTCGTTTCGGTTATGTTAGGTTAGACTTGTGAAAAAGGATAATGTGAACTTGCCTCTTTTTTTTTTCTTTTTTTTTATGTCTATAACATTACAAAATGTAATAAATGCTTAAATAATAATTTTCTCATACTTGATAGGAGGCAGTAGATACTTTAATAAAGGTACACAGAATCTTACTATTATGGTGATCTTACTTACCTTAAATTACTTTACTTCAGTAACAATTAAAGTCTAATGTTACTAAACATGCTAAAAACCAAGTAACACTTTACTATTTACACTATGCAGCCTATATTAAATAATTAGTATTTTCATCAAGCAATATACATAATATTATTTTTTAATTAAACAGGAAGTAGACACATACGGTTTTATTACCAAAAAAGTTAAATACGTATTGAACCCTGGCTTTAAAAAGGTCTAGTTTTAGATGCACCGCGGTCGTTGAATGTTCGCCATCTTGCTCTTTTGTCTCGTTTCGGTTATGTTAGGTTAGACTTGTGAAAAAGGATAATGTGAACTTGCCTCTTTTTTTTTTTCTTTTTTTTTTATGTCTTAGGTGGCAAACGAACAGATGGGTCATCTGCTGTTAAGTGATCACCACCGTCCATGGACACTAACAATACCCGAGGAGTCGCAAGTGCGTTGCCACCCTTTGGGGGAAGGGTTAGGGGAGGGAGAGGGAGAGGAGAGGGGAGGGGAGATGGGCCTCCGGCGCTCTCACTGACCGAACGAAACGCAACAATGCAAGCACTGTTACTTCACGTCGGTTTTCTGCGAGAGGGTGGTACTACCCCGGGCGAGCCGACCCATTCATGTTGAAACCAGTAATAGTTTCAGCCTGGCTCTACCACCATCAAAACCTCGGGCGAACACAGTGCATTTATTACGAAACCCTTTTAAACCAAGTATATAATACGTATTTAACAGGGATACAGCCCACCTGATGTTATATGATCATTGTAGATTATTGGTGTCTATTGTGAATCTAAAACCGGGCTCTAATACTACTAACTGATATAAATAATTTATAGGTTTGAGTTTTAAAGGTTTATAAGATACCTGTAGGTTTTGATAGACCCTTTTAGTATATTTTACTTTGTATAATTTACTTGTAAGTTTAATAAGATCAGACTTGAGTTGTTACCAAAGTAAATTTATTCGAGCATATATAGTTCATGATGATGTACTTATCTAGATTTGTTAAAGTGTCTACTGTCCTTGAGTGAACCTAAGTGATTCACTTAGTGAGAAACCTAAGACTGTAGAAACATATATGCCAGTACATAATAATGATGATGTAACAATAGGCCTGAAAATTAATAATGTAGAAGTAAGTAGTAAATATTTTGGGTAAATTATGAAAGGAATAATAAGGAAAAATGTTTAAAAGTGTACAACTAACAAATACTAAGGTCAATAGAGAAGAAGTGCAGGAGGAAAACGTGTTATGCCTTGACATTGGATAAGGTTCAGTGTTAGAATAAAAAACTTACATCAAATTAAGTTATACCTTTCTTTATATGTAGACATAAAAATAAAATATGTAAGAGTACATGTGAGGATTACAGCAGACAATATAAATGGTTGCCAACAATACAAAAATACAAATGAACATATTAAACTATTGGTGTAAGGCTTAAGTGGATCTGCGTTCGGCGGTGCATCCAGCGGGGTGTCCATCGTCCAAGAGCGACGCTCGCGCGCCACTCAGGATATTCACGTATTAATGCATACGTTTAAAACAAATGCTTGATTATAGCGTCCACTCTCGACGTACACTTATTGTACAGTCAGATGAATTTATATTGGCCAATGATGACTCATTAGTGTATTTGAACACCATGCCTATTGATGCGGAATCCTTGGGAATGAGCCCTAGCTTTTGGTGAAGGGAAAACATTGTGAGGTGACCATAGCATTGTTGGTAGGGATTTTTCTAAGTATGTAGCCTACTCTATGACAGTTAACATCTTTGTACACAATAATAATACTATGGTTTTTTTATAACCTATTTCCAGGTAATCTCAACCCCTACAGACATATTTATGATAATGGAATATGTGTCTGGCGGTGAACTCTTTGACTATATAGTAAAAAGAGGCAAGCTTCAGGAGCATGAGGCTAGGAGATTCTTCCAACAGATCATTTCGGGAGTTGACTACTGCCATCGGCACATGATTGTGCACAGGGACCTGAAACCTGAGAACTTATTATTAGATCATAATATGCATGTGAAGATCGCTGACTTTGGTTTATCAAACATGATGATGGACGGGGAGTTTCTAAGGACATCATGTGGATCACCTAATTATGCTGCTCCAGAGGTATTGCACATATAATATAAAGTAATTCCAAGTTTAGCGACTATTTCAATTTCTAACATTTGTAGGTGTAGGTACAGCCATGCCGAAGCTAACTGGTTTCAGCAGATGGGTCGGCTGGCCCGGAGTAGTACCACCCTCTCATAGAAAACTGACGTGAAGCAACAGTGCTTGCATTGTTGCCTTTCATTCGGTTAGTGAGAACGCCGGAGACCCACCCCCTCTCTAACCCCCCTCCCCTCCCCCAAACACAAGCTGGCAACGCATTTGCGACTCCTCTGGTGTTGCTAGTGTCTATGGACGGTGGTGAACACTTAACATCAGGTGATCCACCTGTTCGTTTGCCTCCTATGATATAAAAAAAACATACATAGCTTTTGTTCGTGGCTTCCCTGACTTTCATATAGATTTCACATATTATTTGATAACAGTACTTTTTTGTGGGCGAAAAATACCCTATGTTCATTTCTGTGCCCCTGGTGATGTAAATTTTGATTATAACCATAACCAATTGGCATATTTTATGCCCTTTGAAGTGATTATAATAAGGTTCGTACAGTAGAGATTTAACAATTCTGGACACTTTTTCAGGTGATATCAGGAAAATTATATGCAGGCCCAGAAGTAGACGTATGGTCGTGCGGTGTCATCCTCTATGCTTTGCTCTGTGGAACCTTACCGTTTGACGATGAACATGTCCCGACATTATTCAGGAAGATCAAATCCGGAATATTTCCAATACCAGAGTACTTGAATAAGAATGTTGTCAGTCTGTTATGCACGATGCTTCAAGTAGATCCTATGAAGAGAGCGACAATTGAGGATGTAAAAAAACATGACTGGTTCCATAAGGATTTACCTGAGTACTTATTCCCGTCACCGGTTGAACAGGTAAATATGGTCTATGCTCATCACCTTTTCTTTATCTCACCTAAATACTTAGGACACAACATGATCTCTTATTCCTTTGTCCATGTTATCTCAGTATCCCTGGTATATCTATATCATTCTTTACACAATCCATCCATACCATCTAGGTATTATTCGGTCTCCTATTTCCATCCACCTTTCATATATTTCATATAACACTTCTGGTCACAGAGTAGATTCATGCACTATATATTATAAAACCCAACCCTCTCCTAAAAAACCGACGTGAAGTAACAATGCTTGCATTGTTGCGTTTCGTTCGGTCAGTGAGAGTGCCGGAGGTCTAACTCCCTTCCCCTTCCTCCTCTCTTTCCCCCTTCCCTTCCTCCCTCCCTACTTCCTCCCTACCCCAACACAGGCTGGCAACGCATTTGCGACTCCCTGCTGTTGCAAAAGTCTATAGACGGTGGTGATCATTTAACATCAGGTGACCCACCTGTCTGTTTGACTGCTAAGACATAAAAAAAAACTTTCACGTCTGTCTGTCTTGTTCGCGATAAACTCAAAAACTACTGAAAGGATTTTCATGTAGTTTTCACCAGTAGAGAAAGTGATTCATGAGGAACATTAAAGTATATAATTTGTCATGGTCTTTATATTATTATCAGAGCGGGATAACATCCGTTGGGCCCGCTAATTATATATATATATTAATACTTTACAGGCCTTTGTGTCTGACCACAATTGCACTTGATGATAAATGAGAGATGTGAAAGATTTAAGATGGTAAATACGCTAAATCTAAAAGAGCTGGCTTTCAAATGCAGCTGCCGTGACACGTATGGCAATGGGTAGCTAGCCAGGTGGGCTTAGAACAAGGTCTATCATGCATGGTTTCCTCCACCAACGCCCGGAACTCATGAACAAGTATTCATCACCGAATTTCAACAACAGCACGACAAATCTATACTTATAATAAAAATGTAAATGTAGTACTTTTTAGATTTTTGTAAAAATATATTGTTGCAGAGCTAGGACTAAGTAATAAAATGCATTTCAAAACAAATCTTAGAAATATTTGTCTGTCTGTCTGTCTGTATGAACACGCATCACTACTAAAATACTGCGTTCATGATAAAAACTCTTCAGTATATCTTTTAGTAGCATTTAATATTTCTTCCATTAAAATCGGTTTGATCTATCTATAGTTATCGTACTTTTAATGACGACGCGACCTAAGTACGAGAGAAAAGTAGATAAGACTTGATACATTTAGATGACTTTATTAATCCATGTTTTTTTTACACAAGTTTTCACGCAAAGTTTTTTTTCTATATGACATGAGGCAAACGAACAGGTGGGTCACCTGATGTTAAGTGATCGCCACCGTCCATAGACTCTTGCAACAGCAGGAGAGTAGCAAGTGCCTTGCCAGCCTGTGTTTGGGGGGGAAGGAAGCGGGACTCCGCCGCTCTCACTGACCGAATGCAACGCAACAATGCTAGCACTGTTACTTCACGCCGGTTTTCTATGAGAGAGTGGTGGCCTCCTTCTGTGAGGAAGTCATCTCGCAGAAGGAGCCGGCGTAGAGGGCCCGCGAGGAAGATCCGCAAAGTGGCCCTCTCCGTCAAAGGAGAGCAGGAAGGAGGGGGTGGCGGAACGCTCGACCCGAGTAAAAAAAAAGTACCCCGGGCGAGTCAACCCATCCATGCTGAAACCAGTTATAGCTTCGGCGTGGCTCTACCACCTACTAAGTCGCGGGCACAGCTAGTAATTTATATAATTTGTCAATTTTAATAAATCCATGTTCTGGGAAGGGATTTCATTCTAGAAAATAATGCAATTTATCAGGACAGCAGTGTTATAGACACCGAAGCGATAGCTGAAGTGTGTGATAAATTCGGAGTGAAAGAACATGAGGTACACAATGCTCTGCTAAGCGGTGATCCACATGACCAACTCGCAATCGCTTACCATCTCATCATTGACAACAAGAGGATTGCTGACGAAGCTGCCAAGGCTGAAATCAAAGACTTTTATGTTGCGAGTAAGTTACTTATCCAAATCAAATTAGATCAAAAATACTTTATTCAGTTTAGGCCCTAATAAGGCACTTATGAAAGTCAAAACTACCACCGGTTCGAAAACAACCCAGTCACCGAGAAGAACCGGCGAGGACTTGATCAGGTACATCTTTTTAACATATATATATGTTCCAATACATTATATGGTGCAATCTTTTTTAGTGAATGCACTCAATTCCAGACATCACCATAGTTCACATATTGATTCACTATATAATAGCCATTTGATACCAAAACCTGCTTAACGTGGCGCTTAAACTTACAATCCGGCAAATCGGTAATATCCTTTGGGGCTTTATTGTAAAACAGAACACTATTACCTAAAAAAACTATTACTGGTTTTGCTACGTCTGAAACATGGGGCGACCAGTTTCTTAAAGTTTCTAGTATTTAGATCATGCCGGTCTTTTACAAAATGTAGTTTTTCAAAGTTTTTATCCAACTACATTACATAGATACCCTTATCCTGTGAAAGCGAACGGTTTAAAAAGCACTTTTTTCGTTTTTTACAATTTTAAAAGTACTCGTAAGAATATAGTGTCTGAACCTGATGTTTGTTGAGATATGAATTATTGTGAAATTAAGTGGGAATAATTGATGGGATAGGTTATGTAATGTTTATAAGTTGGATATAATCGTTAAATATAGATCAATAATTCTTTCTATTTATGTTCTGCGATGATTCAAAATTTCCTAAATCGAGGAATTCGTTATATCCAGGCTCGTTGTATTAAGGTTACACGAGGAAATTTTGGCGGGATCTTGTCATGTAGTGGACTTCATATTTCTTCATTATCTTGTGTTCTTTGGCTCTATATTATGGTAACATTGGTGGTTTTTTTTTTTCGAACTGACTACGCTATTGACCAAGTAAGGTATTATTAACAGCTTCACCGGACTACTAAGGCGAGCGCTTGAGGCACTCAGCCGATTTTATTTTGACAACTAGCTCAAGGGTGCGCGGCACACCTCGGCTTTGGCTGTTGCCTGATACATGCAATTCGCGACCTATGTGAGCTAAGCTAACTATTCATACATATATGAGTTGAAACATATATGTGTACCAAGCATACATAACTCAACAACTCTTATATATATTTCGTATTGGATAATATTCTAAACTCTTTCAGTTGGATAAGGGAAAAAAGATAAAACCCTTCCACTTGCAAGTGTAAGCGTGTATGCGTGCACGTGTGTGGAGGTGATATGTGTAATGTTGTCGCAGTGATGTAAGATTTTGTGTCACTGTATCGCGCGAGCAGCGTACTCAAGGGCTCCACGCCGAGGGAACGGACCTAGGCTTGAGCTGCTGCCGAGGGGGGCCTAGTCTGGTAGTGTTTAAAACATTGGTGGTGTTTTAGGTAATGTAGTTTGGTTATTGTACACAAGTGAATTGTATGGGAAATAATAATACCACGGAACATGGATTCTGACTTGCCACAAAAAGTTCCTGGAAAGTTATAACAAGACGTCCACCGGTTTTGTTAGTTCGTTAAAATTATAGCAAGAAACTTGTAATTTAATTACTTACTTGACAATGTCAGTAATAATCTACTAGAAGCTTGGTTGCCAAAGATAAAATAAAAAAAGGTTACCCTCTTTTCTCGAACTGACTACGCTATTGACCTTGCAAGACCTTTATAGCTTCACCGGACTAAAAACGGTTACCCGATATATAGCTCTGTTCACCTTATTATTACTTTTGTCGTATCGCTCTGAGACGGTACTTTTTATTTTATACATCGCGGACGCGCGTTCGTTTAATTAACAGACAGACAAACGAACGAATATGAAAGAGCGAACAAACAAATTAACAAAGTGTCTGTTATGTTAAGGTACGTCTCCGTGTGCAGCACCGGCAAGCGTAAGCGAGAGTCCGCGGCCGCATCCCGAGCGTATCGCCCCGCTGCGGGACTCAACCGCGCCCGACCGGCCCGCTAGCGAGCGGCCCCGCGGCACTCCAGTTAAACGGTAACACTAGCAATTACTCCTTTTTTATACTTCACGACTTTCGCTACAATCTCACGTGATATTAAATGACAAGTTTTTTTTTATATCACAGGTGGCAAACTGATAGTTGGGTCACCTGATGTTAAGTGATCACCACCGTCCATAGACACTTGCAACGCCAGGGGAGTCGCCAGTGCGTTGCCTACCTGTCTTGGGGGAGAGAGGAAGTAAGGGAAGGGGGAAGGGGAGGGGAGGTGGGTTGTCCGGCGCTCTCACTGACCGAACGAAACGCAACAATGCAAGCACTGTTACTTTACGTCGGTTTTCTGTGAGAGGGTACCACCGCGGACGAGCCGACCCATTCATGCTGAAACCAGTAATAGCTTCAGCGTGGCTCTACCGCCTACCAAAAGTACAACCAACAAGTGGAAGGCAACAGATTATCAATTTGAGGATTGTAGCTATTTAGACGGACTTAGAAGAAAGGAATTGGTTGTCTGTAAAGTCGGTTTACGGACTATAATTTTACGTGATAACGTCATAAGAAAACATTGATAAAAATTGCATACTTTTATAAATTTAACCGAATTATTCTATATACTTGATGACTGGTTACTCGTTAGCACTATTTTTACAGAATACTCAGTACTTGAAACACATTCTAAATCAATTAAAAATAGGTGTTTAATATTTGACCGAATTATCTAGAAGTTACAAAAATTATACGCAGTCCTTTACGCGTCTATGTTAAACTTCGATCAACAATAACTAGATAAAGGGTCACGTACAAAATCGAAGCTAAAAGCAGTCCGCGTAAATATATACTTATGTGCTATTTGTTTACTAAGAAAGTGAGAAAAAAGTTTTAAAACAGCTTTAAGTTCAACCTAATTACAACCATGACACCTTGTAATAAAGTCACGAATGTTCAAAATATTATCTAATATTGACGATAAAACGAGCAAAGCAATAAATTACTCCCGTCACTTACAAATGAAAAGACAACATAAACAACATTTAGTGTGAATTCATCCTTAACACGCAATGAATAAAGTACTTTTTTCCGTTATTCTGCGTGTTTGTGCGTGGTTGGCGAGCCTTGGCCAAACATTTGTGCCACAGGTTTAAAGTGGGTAATTTTGTTCAAAATTTGATATTATTTGTTAGTTTAAAGCTTAAAATATAACTTATTCAACATGTATTTAGCGAAAATCAGATACTCCGGCCGTTGAATTGCTTTTTCGGGTATTATTTTTGCATCTTTTGAATACACTGCGGCATTGTGAAAAGTGATTACATTGGCTGTGTTTCAAACAAAATAAAAGCTCACATTTCAAGTGAGCTGTTATTTACCGAGACGTATTTTGCGCGACCCGATATCTAGTTATTGTTGATCGAAGAGTGCACGAAAGTGAACCGTGCGGCTTGCATTTGTGACGCACTACATCGTGGATACTCAGCTACTGTCGTCACGAGCTACATGTTTTCACTTCAATCGTGTGGTCATAAGTGCACAACGACTTTTTTTTAAGGATCACATTTTTTTTTACACTTGTTTCAGAGCAAAATGGCATCTCGGTATCAGATCTCAGAGCAAACCTAACGACATTATGCTAGAAGTGTTTCGCGCTATGAAAGCTCTCGACTATGAATGGAAAGTTATCAATCCATACCATGTTAGGTGAGTTATTATCATTTCACTACATAGTATAAAACAAAGTCCCCCTACCGCGTCTGTCTGTCTGTCTGTTCGCGATAAACTCAAAAACTACTGAACGGATCTTTATACGGTTTTAGGTTTTAGGATAAAGTGATTCATGTTGAACGTTTTGGTATATAATTTGTACAGGATTTTTTTATAATCAGGGCGGGACAACGTCTGTCGGGCCCGCTAGTATACTAATATTATAAAGCTGGAAGGTTTGTTTGGTTGAACGCGCTAATCTTGACAAATTATTTCAGTGTTAGATAGATCATTTATCGAGGAAGGCTTATAGGCTATAATATCATCACGCTAAAATAAATAGGTGCGGAGAACCAATGAAGAATGTTTCAAAATCGTTTTTTCTTTTTCTTTTGAGAGGTTTCGTTGCGTGTTTGTGTTAGCCCAAATTAACTTATTCCACGCAGGTGAAGTCGCGGGAACAGCAAGTTTTTATGTATAACACTGATTATTATTGTAATTAATTATTATATACGGGTAACACGGTCAATGCGTGTTAGCGTAAGCCCAAAGTACACTCGGACGAAGTCGCGGTAACTTAAGCTAGTTTTAAGTACAACACTGTTCGTTATTCTAATTAATTATGGATATATATGGGTAAGGCAGCGAAAATTATTATGTTTGCCTGGAGTCAAAATGCAAAATGTCAATATTAATTTCAAGAGAAACTCAAACATTACAACTCTCCGGTTAGTTGGAATCTGTAAAGGTTATTAATTCGCTAGATTTACCAAATCATAAACTTAATTATTACAAAAAAAGTTAAATACGTATTGAAACATGGCTTTAAAAAGGTCTCTCATATTAAATGCACCGCGGTCGCTGAACGTTCGCCATCTTGCTCTTTTGTCTCGCTTTGGTTACGTTAGGGTAGAAGACTAGAAGGTCGACTCAGTTCAGGTACCCCCCGGGGACCTGGCAATGTCTGTGAAAGAGGGTTCTCCACGTTAAAAAAAAGGGTAGAAGACTTGTGAAAAAGGGTAACGCGAACTTGCCTCGGGCGAGCGCAGTGTATTTATTACGAAACCTTTTTAAACCAAGTACTTAATACGTATTTAACTTTTTTGTAATAACAAGGACCAAGTTTATTTGATATATATATTCTATACCTTAATTCTTCATCGGTTTTGTGTTACGATTTCTTGTTTTACGAATTTCTATTTTACAAACATTACAAAAAAATTGGATTACTTTCGCGTTAGATTGATCTCATCGTAACATATAAGGTTACTATATAAGTGTCTGTGTTAAAAATGGTGATTTTGGCGGCCTTAAACGGTTAAGGTACATTTTTTAATTCTTTTAAATATTTTTAGGGTACGAACGCAAAATAAAATGACCGACAAGTACGTGAAAATGTCGCTTCAGTTGTACCAAGTTGACTACAAGTCGTTCCTCCTCGACTTCAAATCGCTATCCGGCGAACGCGAGGACTTGGAGGAGGAGGGTCTCTCCCCCCTCGCCCCGCCTCCCCCTCCCATGCCCTCCTCCTCCCCCGCACTCCCCCAGGGTCACCACACGATGGAGTTTTTCGAAATGTGCGCCGCGCTTATCATACAACTTGCTCGGTAATCCGTCATTCACTTCACATACACATATACCAGGTGATACGTTAGTCACTTGCAATATTCAAAGAGATGGTACTTCATGGTCACATTTAACATATAAAATAATAATATCGACACTATAAATAAATACTAATAAACTACAAACAGAAACCTTAGTTAAAGTATGTTCTAAGACTTTCAAAAGTATGGATTCAAACGTAATAAACCTAGGTGCGATGACCGGTGCCGAAAGCTGCAACGGGCGACCCGGTGTTACTAACATCCGATAAACCCTTTGTTTTCACGCTTCGAAAAATTATCCTTTGTTAGTTGGTCGTTGTTCCCACGTTTCTTCTCGCTTCACTTTCACTTCGCCCGACGGTCACTGACACTGTGCTAAATTTAATATAGACGCGTAGAGGATTGCGTATAATTTATGCATTTTTCTAGATATGAAATACTAAGCCCCTATTTTTTAATTGATTTAGTACGAGAATTGAGTGCAGAGTATCCTCCTTAAATATTGCTACTGCCTAAACTGTCACCTGGTATATGAGAATAGATGCGGACTAAATTATTTACTGCAATAAATAATTATAAACTGTAGTTCAACGTTTCTGACGCAAACGTATAGGATATAAGAACTCTGTTAGAGAGAGAAGGAGATAAAGGTATGTGATAAACTGAAAGAGATATATGCAGCATCCTCTAGTAGTTACTCTTTTCCGGACGAAAATACTATTTGCCAACCCCTTATGGTATAAGTAAGTTGCTTAATGTATGTAGGTGCATCATTTCTGAACGCGGTTGCACCTGTGTCTAATTATTTTTTCTGTTGTCTTTGTGACTTATTGTATAATAGAGAATGTTTAATAAATCTTATTGAAAATTTAAAAAAACAATCCGTATAAAAAATTGAGTGAGACAAAAAACAGTAAGGAGTTCTTCAAAATGTTGACAGAATTGACTGGAAAAAAATATATAAGTGTAGTATATATATCAATTTTGTTTTATATATCGAAAAAAAATCATATTACTAAAATTTTAATAAAAGCATGTATAAAAAATAATATAACAGAATCGATAATGAAACAATAAGAATCAGTTAAAATTAATGTTAATTAATTAATTATTTATTATTGATTTTTATTAGTGACAAACTGATTACCAAATAATTATTTATACGGTCTGAATACCAAAACGCTTTGCGCTGATGACTAGTGCAATACAGTAAGACACGCGAAATCAAGCAAAATAAATATATATATTTTTTAATAATTTTTTTTATGTAATAGGTGGCAAACGAACAGGTTGGTCACCTGATGTTAAGTAATACCACCGTCCATGGACATCAACAACACCAGAGGAGTCGCAAGTGCGTTTGCCACCCTTTGGGGGGAAGGGTTAGGGGAGGGAGTGGGAGAGGAGCGAGGAGAGGGGAGGGGAGGTGGGCCTCCGGCGCTCTCACTGACCGAACGAAACGCAGCAATGCAAGCACTGTTACTTCACGTCGGTTTTCTATGAGAGGGTGGTACTACCCCGGACGAGCCGACCCATACATGCTGAAACCAGTAATAGTTTCAGCGTGGCTCTACGACCATTCAAATATAACGACAATATAATTGTTTAATGACAAAGTATGTTATTATTGGATTAATCAATCTTTTTTTATATACTAAGCCAGTTATATTACATTTTTTTCACACCAAAGGAGTTCCTTTTCGAGTGTATCAGTAACATGGACAATTGTGTAAATCTACGAACGTATAAGATAAATTATATTTCCTGTTCCAATATAAAATTGCTGTATACATTTTCTACAAATAGCAGGCGACGTATTACGAATATATACTGTCTCAAATCGCTAATACTTTAAAGGTAATATATATATATATAAGGTTATTAACTCTCGGGAACCTTCACTATTATATCCATACTTTTAAAAGTCTTAGAACAAACTTTAACTAAGGTTATTTATTTATTAACATGGCCATTATGTGGATTTATTTTAAATACTCGTATATACTATATATATATATATATATATATATATACGAGTATTTAAAATAAATCCACATAATGGCCATGTTAATTCCATTCTAAAGTCCTCGTCAAACTATCTGATAGCTCTGAATATAGTTGCGAAGAACACAACTTTAGATATAAACACATATTATATGCATAACATCGAGGCAAGGAGAAATAAATGCCAATTAAAGACTCTTATATTTTAACTTTGTATTGTATTAAACTTCTAAATATATGAGGAAGTCCGCAGTTAAGGCTATATTCAGACAAGATAAAAAAATTGACCAAGAGTAAATTTCAAATAATTGCCGTAAATGCAAAACCTCTGCTTTTCTTGACTCTAATGATAAAAGAAATTACACGTTTGTGATAAGGACTTGTCGGGTATATACTGGGTGAAAGTTTAAAGAGTAGCAATATTCAAGGAAATGATAGTTCATGGTCACATTTAATATATAAAATAATAGTATCAAAACAAATACTAATAAACAACATAAATAACCTTAGTTAAAGTTTGTTCTAAGACTTTTAAAAGTATGGATATAAAAGTAAAGGTTCCCGAGAGTTAATAACCTTAACATACTAATATACCAACCAATATACCAATACCAACCGTAACACGTTAACTATCCCTTTCAACGAACAATTAACTGTGGCACAGTATGGCGGCGGCGCGCGGTGGTGGTAGCGGGAGGGGCGTAGTAGCACGCACACTGGCACGTGACGTAAACTAAGCGTTACGAATATATATCAGTTTTGTTTTTCTCGAAATAATTAGGTCAAATATTAAGCACTTATTGTTTTAATTGATTTAGAACCAGAAACGAGTACTCGGTTAGCTCACTGAATATTGCTAATCTTTAACCTTTCACCCAGTATAAAGTCGGACATAGCTTTGAGAAAGTTATCTAATATGTTAAAACATACGAATATAAGTAACCACACGCAATAAAATATATGTTGCCTTAATTATTTGGTGCAATATTAGCACTATGTGTAAAATTAGCGTAAAAGCTTACATATTCTGTCCTAGTTGTATAATTAAAAAAAAATGTAAGTAAAATCGTTTGAAACAGTATTAACTCGATGAGATAATTGAAGTTTGGATAGCTTACGAATGCGTTTTGCTTAATATGTACCAAAGATAAAGAAGTAAATAGTATGAAGTGCCTTTTGTATTGTACATGTAACAGTTTTAAATTGGATAGAAAAGGACGCGATGATTATTGGTGAAGGTTTATGTACAAAGAAGGGTAATGGAATCATATGTCGTAATGGATTGTTAAAATAGATGTTTATTAACTTTAGTGTAATATATGAAAATAATAATTTATTGTACAGCTTCGGGTATGTGTATATTGCAATAATTATTTGTATTTGTTTATTACGTTATTAAAATCTCTTATGTATAGCTGAACGTGTGTTTTATTTCTATAAACCCCCACACACACCTGCTTTATCGAACGATATTAACGCAATTGTAATACACGTTTGGGTGTGTAAATTTGGTGTCAGTAAATTGTTCCTAATAGTAATACGTTACCACTCAAAAATAACATTAAAATTCGAGAAACAATTTTTGGCGTCGCTAAATAGGGTAAAATCCTCCAGTACCGGTCAATTACAATTCCTGATTTTCTACAATAAATAATGCTTAACTATGTTGTAATTTTCTCCTAATAAAGTGTTAAACAGTTTATTCTTTTCGTAATACACCCTAACATCGTAGCAGAATGTGATTATTTAATTAAGGGAAAAGTAATAGCAGTGCAGAAAAAAGAAATTTGTAAAATAAAGCATGCAATGGCGTTCATAAAAAATTATTAAATTATATTTCCCGTGTTTGATGCAAGTTAATATCGTAACTGGAATGTGAGAATCCTTCAGTTTTTACAATTGAAGAAATGTAAAGGAGAAGTATTAAGCTAAATAACTGGGTGATCCGGAAGTATGAGAGGAAATGGATGGTAAATACTTAAGTAATACATTATGCTATATATATGTTCCACGGGACAGTCCTGTCATGACTAGGTTACTGTTAGTACGGTGTTGTGCTTAGCGATACTTCGATACACAACTAAATTTTTGTAGTTGATTTTTAGAGTTTAGAAGAAGAAATGTAAATAAATCAGTCCGTATGTATTGGTTATTTATGTTTTAGCCTTCGGTCGAAGTTATTTCATTTCCTCCTCCAAAATCGTCCTTGGATACCAGCCACGATTTAAATTAGTTTTTGAGTATTTTGTTGACATATGCACAAAATAGTTATTTATGGCTATAATCGTAAAAATAAAAAAAACACCTGAAATCCTGTTGAAAATAATGCGCCTACAAGATAAACAACAAAGAAAACCAGAGTAAGCAAATATCAATTCAGCAATTGCCTTTAATTCCAATAATAGGATAAAATATGGAAACTTCAAGGTTAGGGGTATATACGACTATGGAATGCTTGATCCTGTTACAAGTCACGGGCAACAACTCCGGGAAGTTGGCCCCCAAATTTCGTGCAAGAATTTAAAAATTCGTAGAGGGTATGTCCACCGATTGTTAATTTTTGCCCTTCTCTACAAGAAAAGTTTAATAAAAGGGCACCAGCGTTTAAAAATCGAAAACCTCAAGGTGGATTCTTGAAGTTAGTCGTTTGTCCATCCCTGATTTTTCTGATGAGTCAACTCCTAAGGGTTGGAAAAAAAATGAGATCGAGAATTTTAATCAGAAGTTGAATTTTCAAAAGAGTAAAAGGTGAGCAGACGTGTGCAAAGGTAGTAGATTCAAACGCATTATTCCAAAATCGTCGATCTGTCAATATTTTTCCACTCCCTTAGGAGTTATCAAAAAAGTAGAGGATGGGTAAACGACATACTTCAAGGATCCACCATGAGATATTCGATTTTTCTAATTTTTTTCGGATGCTGCACTATATATTTACCAATTTTCAGAACTTTTTTTATAGAGGTGGTAAAAAAAAAAATACTGTCTACGAATTTTCAATATTTTAAGCGAAAAATAGGAGGCCAACTTCCTGGAGCTGCGGGCAACATCTAGTCAGCAATAAAACACCAAACATAATAGAATACTGTAATTTATTACAGATATTATACATTTTTTTATTACAAAAAGAATTAAGATTTTCGCTACAAACATATCGAAGGGATGTAATGAATATCTCATGGTTCTCTATTAATAAAAACAACAATAAATAAAGCTTAATGTATGTATCATCACTTTTTATTTCTAGATTTAAAAAAAAAACATCTAAAATAAAAATAATGACTCGGTCTAATGAACATTACAATAATATGTACATATTCATCGCCCTTTACCTAATAGTCAATACTATTAATTTATATTAGTTATTTTCTATGCAATGCGGACGTTACAATTATTGCTTTTTGAGTAAAACTATGAATTTCGCCTTCAATGGAAGGTGCCTATCATTTTAGTCATAATTTAATTCACACGGTTCATTTCTCGGTTACAACTGATCTAATTTTTATCATTAACAACCATTAATAATCTTCTACGGAAGATACAAAAAAAAATATCATCATAGACAGGATCACTTTCGTTATTTTATTATTTTTAATTTAATTCATAAAAATTCAAATTAATTCGAAAAATCTCTGCTCCAGTTTTTATGTAACCAAAAATGAAAACGATTATAATTTTGTCTATGACAATTTTATGACAGTCGTCCGCCATGTTTGTTTACCATTTTAATAACCTAAAATGACACATAAGTTTTTACAAAAAAGAAGTTACAGCATAATAATAACTTGGTAGAATGATGTAATAATCGTTTGAGTCATAAATAAAATATATGAGCTTGTGGTCCACCATCACATTGATGAGGGGTCTAAGACCTTATGGTAGGTATGGAGGAACGGTCACGCGGCCGACGAGGGTGCGACAGGGGCGCCCTCGTCTGGCTTACTTTCCAGTGAAAACGGAGGAATGCGGCAGTCGAACGTGTAACCGTCTTCGCGTTCCATCCTAAATGTGCCCCTAGAAATAATTGAAAAAAAATCGAATGATCTATTAATACATAATAAATCGATCACACGAAAGACGGATTAATGGGGGAGGGGCTACTCTTATATACAAGTCTTAGCAATTATAAGTAAAAAGATACGTCATAAGCGCTTCGACAGCGCCTTGTTAAAACTTGGCTAACTTGCTTATTGTTAAGGGCTACCCCGTCAATTCGCTCGAATCTAAGCAACATATAACTATTTCTTTTACACCATTAATATTGTGAATATGCCATCTTACTTTCACATTTTATCTAAGACAGCGTGGCATTACAATATTACTTTACGTATGTGTGCGTATCTAAAGCTTTTTAGATATAATATCATTGGGTTTTAGCGTTTGACCACAATTTTATCTGATGTTACATGATGGTGTGGTCTAAAATGGTAAAACGCTAAACCTATAGGGGAACTGGTTCTTAAGTGCAGCTGCCGGAACAACAAAGGGGTTGAACGACAGATTTTCAACATGAGGTTGGTAGTTAGCCAGGCAAACATAGAAAAAGAATGAAATATATGTAGGAAAGGTGCGTATCTATATAACTGAAGAAATTGAAGAAAACTCAAAAAGCAGTAAATATCCTGCTCCTTTAGCGAGGTGCATTTGAAGTATAATTTTCTCTTAAGCATAATTTGAGAACAAAATGGTCATAAGGAAATAAAAACACTACTAGATGCACCTTTTTCCCGATTACAAATGTATATAAAATTCAATATTGCGTGAAACGGAAAATACTACCATTTTCCTTTGGACGGCAATATAGATCTCACGTGTTCATTCTATGATGTGTCGCCACAGACACTGATTAAAAAAGAGTGATGTCCTTATAAACGGTAGTTCATGTGGTAAGTATATACTTTATGCAGTTAGTATGTACTTAATGTAGTTAGTTTGTACTTAATGTGATTAGTATGTACTTGATGTGGTTAGTATGTACTTAATGTAGTTGTATGTATTTAGGATGTACTTAACGTGATTATTACGTACTTAATGTAGTTGTATGTATTTAATGTAGTTCGTGTGTACTTAATGTGATTAGTATGTACTGAATGTGGTTATGTTATTACCACATGTGTCCGCTGGGCGCCTGCAGGCTGACGTGGCTGCTGTACTGGAAGGCGGGCGCGTGGCGCGCCAGCACCGGCTCCTGCCCGACCACGCCGCGCCCGCGCACCGTCTCCAGCGTGCCGCTCAGGGAGAAGATCCTCCAGTGCCGCTCGCGTAGTTGCACCGCTTGCGGACCCAAGTTCTCTAATCTTATACAGTAACGCCACTACAACAATATATTAAACCTATAAACTAGTTTTCGTACGCGCCAAACTACGGACATAATAAAACACAAGATAAATGAGTCACTACATTTCCAAACGAACTAAATCCAATTTTCTACCGTTCGTAATATTTTACGTTATTTTTCAAGATCTACAAGTTTTCTACATGTGAAATATGAAGATTATAAAAAAAAAACCTTATAGATTATAAAAAAAATTAAACTTCGAACTTTGAACCAAAAACTGGTTATCTTAAAAAAATTAAGCATGTTACATGAACGATGAAAATTGAACTTGGCTCATTTTGATGTAGTTGCTAAAAATAAAACAAATATAAATTAGATCTCCAATTATGTTTTGTAAATAAAATAAATTATAACAAATGCTGGAATGAATATGGTGTATAATGTAATATGGTGTCATCATCAAACGGTTTAAAAAAATCGGCTATTTTTTTATTCCCCTGAACTGTCTAAAATGTTAAAGGTTTTACTCCATACAGACGTATGTAAACCATATGATGCACTAGTCAACAGTTGGGAATACAAGCTTAAGAAAATCCCTGGTATATTACAAAACTTTGAAATATAACGAATTACTTGTAAAATCATAATTTTTATACTAGTTTTTCATTTGTATGATTTTTTTTACTAAACTATTACATTAATGATACGAACAAAAAAATTAAAAACACCGCCATATTGATAAAATAAAACGAGTGTGCTTTAGACCACACGACTAAAGTAAAACTTCTTTAGCTCAACCTATATATATGTATGTTTATATGTAGTATATACATATGT
This sequence comes from Antheraea pernyi, assembly GCA_015888305.1. Taxonomy (NCBI): domain Eukaryota; kingdom Metazoa; phylum Arthropoda; class Insecta; order Lepidoptera; family Saturniidae; genus Antheraea; species Antheraea pernyi. Next base: position 470,081 of record MU158816.1, read on the forward strand.
TAATTTTCTACAAATATTTAAATTTATCTTAGGCTTTCATTGATAATACGAAACGTAACTCTCTCTCTTTCTATCTCCACTAACTTATATCTCCCTCTCAACTTCCGTTCGCTTCGCCCGATCACACTTTTCGTAACACTCTCGTCACGCATTCACCAGCTTACTCCCCAAGCGTAGCGTGCGTAAAGAAGTTTTACTTTAGAAATTAACTAATGGTTGAAACTGAAATGTTAATTTTCATATTCAAAAAGACGCACATACCCAATATACTGCTGAATTTTGTGATTCTCGGCTGCCCATATAGAACGGTATGACCGTAACCCGAACGCCCTCTGTTGTCTCCCGATGCACGTCGCTCAGCTCCAGCCACGGGTGGTTCTTCTTCTGCCAAGCGCGAAGCGTCTCTTGCGCTATGAACGGGGGATCTGGAAGTATATTTCCACTAACTCCCTGTACTTACACCCTACTCCTTTCTATATCAGTCCTTATTCTGTCTATATTAAAGTCTATTATAATTTTGATGGCTCAACGGTAGCGTGACACTGTACCGTGTACCAGTAGTTGCACTTAGGCGAACTTGAAATTCGGGTAACGTAATTGTTAAACAATTAAAAAAATTACAATCAACAAATTTGTTCAATAATTTTAATTTTGTATGGTAATTAAAATTCTCACCATTTGTTTTTTTACTAAATTGAAATGAATCAAATCATACTGATAACTAATATCATTATAACAAAAAAAAAATTAAAACCGACTTCAAAACAATCGACTCTACAAAAATGTAATGTTAGATGTCAGTTAATAGCGTGTTCGGACACCGCGTCGATGGACGTTGCTTCATTTCCTAGCAACTGAATCGAAGCTTTCGGTAAAGTAGGGTTTTGTCTAAGTCCGCCGAGCCAGCTACCACCCTTAAGTCAAGAATCTGTCACCACTCAAGTTAAGAACGCACCTTTTCGTGAGTTCCGGTAGCTGCATTTGAGAGCCAGCTTCTTCTAGGTTTGGCCTGTTAACCATTTTAGACTACATCGTCATTCAACATGCCTGATGTTACAGATTACAGATGATACAGTGGTCAAACGCTAAAACCTACAACTATGAAAAATGCAACGCGTCCTTGGCCATTCATATCTACTTAGTCTAGGATTATCGATAACCTACCAATATTTCAGTCAGTATACATTTCCTAGTCGATTTTGTGGAGTTCCCTCGTGTATATTTGAAATCAAAAGTGAAATGCAAATAAAATTAAAATGAACCGTAATTCAAGAGGATTCTAAAACAGTCCGTCGCAAACTTTGTCGAATCGTTAGGATAATGACGTTTGGATTCCAGAGTTTTCCATTCTCTTTATTCAAATATATATAAAGCACATTGTGGTGCATCAGAAGGGAGTTTTACAAAGGGGAGAAAAGAAGGAAAGTCAAGAGGACTGTGACTCTGGTACAATAAAGTATTAAATCTGACTATAGTATAATTGTATCACAGTGAGTCTAACTCGGCTTTAATATGAGTACAAAATACATTTTTATGAACATAAACGGCATTTCATCTACCCGTAATACTACTTTGGGTTGCATTAAAATAAAGATTTGGTGTAGCCGAGTTATATGTATCATTTGGCAATAATTCTTTGCCTTACAATATTTATTGAACACGCGTTTCTCATTTCCCCAATCACAACTTGATTTAAATAAAATAATTTTAACAGAACAGGCAATTTAAATAAAATAAAAATACTTACTGATTGAATTGATTGAATTTATATGGACAGTGCAAAGGCTAATTGATTAACATGCACAGACATTCAATGACAGTCAATTGGCCTCTCCAAGGTCGTTATATATACGTTATGCATAATTAATTACCTTTATCAGGGTTATGCATGAGGAACTTATCAAAGAGCTCATGCTGTAATGGCACGCGTTCAACTGATGTGTACGGTATTATGTCATCATGTGCAACATAGTCTAACCCAGGTATCGCATAGAGACTGCGGCTTGATTCCTGATTGCCAAGAAATGTCACTGCTTCTGTTTGTGCTCGCTGAAAAAAAAAACAAATATATACGACATATAATATTTTCACAAATATATGATGATTAAAATTAATGAGCAACAATAATAAGGAATTTTATATATCCGTTAGTTCTCATTCTTTACATAAGTTTTAAGCATTTGTCCACAACACCATCTGATTTAAAGGATGATTTAGTCTAAGTTGGTAAACACACTAAGCCTAGAGAGGACTGGTTCTTAAGTGCAGCTTTCGAACAAAACACACCATTAGATGCTTAGCGACAGATATGCAACTTGAAGGTAGTAAATAGCTAGCCAAGCGGACATAGAATAAAAGGCCTACCTACCACTATGCAAATTAAAAGTTACTTAATTAATTAAAAGTTAAACTTGTAGGTGGTAGAGCCACACTGCAGCTATTACTGGTTTCTGCGTGAATGGGTCGGCTCACTCGGGGTGGTACCTCTCACAGATAACTGACGTGAAGTAATAGTGCTTGCATTGTTGCGTTTCGTTCGGTCTGTGAGAGCGCCGGAGGCCCATCTCCCATCCCCCCTCACCTCAAACACAGGCAGGCAACGCCCTTACGACTCCCCTGGCGTTGCTAGTGTCTATGGACGGTGGTGATCACTTAACATCAGGTGACCAGCCTGTTCGTTTTCCTCCTTAGAAATTTTTATTTTATTAGTAATAACCCTTAAATTACAGATATAGTTAACCAATAACATTTAATTGAATACTCACAAGAAACTCAATGATAGTGCACATACAAAAATGATATACAGATATACATATAAAACAATGATATACCACCATGCAAATAATAAGATTATTATAACTGATTATACTATTGTTATTATTGTGTATTATAATGGAGAGGATGATTTCAAACAGAAACATTTTATCCAAAACCAAGCACAGTTATAGTATCTGCAGTATTGTAATTTTGTATTATTTAAAGTTTACATATATATTATTAACATAGATATTATTTATAAATCGGAGTCATGTGGTGGTATTCCACCTAATTCAAAGACCAACCATATTCCTACATTAGATATATTCTTGTAGGTGGTAGAGCCATGCTGAATCTATTACTGGTTTTTAGCTTGAATGCGTCGGCTCGCTCGGGGTACTACCACCCTCTCATAGAAAACCGACGTGAAGTAACAGTGCTTGCATCGTTGCGTTTCATTCCGGCAGTGAGAGCGCCGGAGGCCCACCTCCCCTCCCTTTCCCCTTTCTCTCTCCTCTCCCCCCTCCCGCCCTTCCCTCAAACACAAACTGGCAACGGACTTGCCATTCCCCTGGTGTTGTTAGTGTCTATGGACGGTGGTGATCACTTAACACCAGGTGGCCCACCTGTTCGTTTGTCTCCTATGACATACAAAAAAAAAACATTTAAATACTTGTTTCACTGAAGCACCTAGCATCTACAGCGCATCATGCTATAATAACTTTTTACATTTTCGAGGCGATTCCCATTGCATCGTAATTTCGAATCCAAAATTGCCAACATAAAGTTTAGCCTCGATTTGGAAAAAAAAACATGAATCTGGAGCTGACCATTCATTCATATAAACATCTGAATAAAGCATTAACAATGATTTAACAATTTAAATAAGTAAATTAATTGTACACATAAATGAACAGATGTTCATAAATTCTGAATTTAGGTAATTAATAAAAAAAAAATTACAGAAACTTATTAATATAAAATGTTGGGTTATATATATGAGATATTAATAGTGCTAAAACAATTAGAGCAATTATGAATATTAATACATTAGTTAACAGATCAGTAGAATATATTTTATAGAAATGTACCTTTTTCTTCCACTCAGGTCTCATGTCGGTGTTTGTTTGCATAGTCAAAAATAGATTATTTAATTTCATTATTAAATATTTCATAGAATAACGAAGTGGATAACAATGTTACAGATACACTTTCTTCATATAGATATTAGTGTAAATTTGAGATAATTATATACATTAAACATGGAATAAATTTAGGTAGTTCACTCTAGGAGGTAAATAATAAGAATGTTAAAGAAAACTATAAACCTATGTTTTCAATAAATTACAAATTATGTAAAAATGATTAAATACAATTTCAAACAAAACCAATAACGTATTAGTTATTACTCCTGTCACTTATAAACCCTAAATCTTACACTATTACCTATCTACCTCATATTTTTTACCCATAGATTTAAAACTGTAAGTAAACAATCAAAAATATAAGTGAACAAAAAAGTTCTGTCTAAGCTCATACAATCATTACGCACTATAAAAAATTAAGTCCTCTGCAGCGTCTGTCTGCCTGTTCACAATAAACTCAAAAACTACAGAACGAATTTTCATGGCGGTTTTCACCAGTAAATAGAGTGATTCAGGTGTAGGTATATAATTTGTTAACATTTTTTAAAACCTGATAGGGATAGACAACATCCGGCTGCCAGCAAGTTTTTTTTTTATTTTATTTATTGTAGCACGGCAAAATGACTGCACTGTGCCTGATGGTAAGCACAGTACAATCCAAAAACAATGGCGACCACCGAGTGACATATTATCCATCACCGGTCGCCGCTATCATGCCGGCCTGCGAAAAGCTGGATATGCACAGGCTGATCTCGAATCTCGACCTGCAGAAGCGAATCACTATGACAGGCTTTTTCGCCATATACATGGTGGTTGCGACCCAGTCAGGCTGTAAAACCCTATGACCCCGCTTTCGCCATTGTCCTCGTTCGTTATTCAGCAGGGTGCACCACTTGCAGGTGTGGTTGGCTTGGGTGTGTCAAGTCTTAGATGTTATTTGAAACCCCTTACACCTCAAGTGTTGTTATTTATAAAAAAAAATAAGAGAAATTACCTAATAGTTAGAGCACAAAATATATATTAATGGTGTCCAACTCAGGCTACATGTGTATAAAAGAGTTAGTAACCTGAAGCATAAAGGAACATAAGGAACCTAATATAAGATCAGGTGGTTGAGTACAACAAGTTTTTGGTAACATATTTTCTATATATAGGTATGTAAAGAAAATACAGTTCCTATGAGGCGAAATCACATAGAAACTACTGAATGTATCAGCATAGAACTATGACCATTTGATGCGGAATTTTTCATAGGTGATTCTAAGCTACTTATATACCATGGCATACCATTGACTCAAAAAAAATTACAAATCCATTTAATATACAACTAAGCTGGAGGGTATCTGGTAATGTTGAAATGAATGTATAAAATTAATATTAAAACAAATATTCATTCATAGACATTTGTTTTAATATAGAATACAATTTAAATAGTTTAAATATAAATAATAATACATAACAAACTACATAAAACACTAGTATTATATGTATGTAAATGTAAAATACATTTATAACATCTGTTTTATTCTTTAATTTTAAACAAAAGTTCACTTTAATGTCAATTTATGTGAATAACAATAAACACTATACAGTGTTAGTGTTAATTTACAAAAAAAAATATATAAAAAATATAAATAAGCAAAATGCAAATATTAGTGTGAAAATGTCAATAAATATGATTTAGTTTGGAAAAAATTGAAATCACTGTTGATACTAATAAAGTTTTGTAGCTTAATAATGTATAAATGTTTATTCTGTCCTATTTCAGTAAAGAATTAAGATAGAAGAGTTAAAATATTTCTTGTTTAAGTATGTTTTGTCAGAAACTGTTGCTAAGGTTACCACACTCACAAAAACATAGCCTAATTTATAATACAGGCTTGGTGCCTATCAATGTTTTTTGTTTTGTTTTATATCGAACTGACTACGCTATTGACATAGCAAGGTCTTAACAGCTTCACCGACTACTACGGCCAGTGCTTAAGGCACTCTGCTGATTTTATTACAACTTGCTCAAGGGTGCACCAGCTTGGGCTGTTACCTGAAACATGCAATTCGCGACCTTTCTGCGCTAACCTAAACTAAGCTAACTATTCATACATATGTGAGTTGTTGAAACAAATATCTCTACCAAGCATACATACCTCAACAACTCTTATATATATTTCGTATCAGATAAAGGTTTATCAGGATTATTAGGCAGGAGCCTATGCTAAATCAATGTGTTTTTCAAGGATATAGTATAATAATCAAAATACATTTGAACTAAAATGCAATTATAGGCACTCCCAAGAGAGCTACTCATTTTTTGGAAGTTAAACTATCAATAGTTATCTATATATATATCTATATCTTGATAATTTAATGTATGTCCGTAAAAACTTTGAAAATCTGCATTTTGTAAAAGACCGGCATGATCTAAATACTAGAAACTGTGACAAACTGGTCGTCCCATGTTTCAGACTTAGCAAAACCAGTAATAGTTTCTTAGGTAATAGTGTTAGGTTTTACAATAAAGTCCCAAAACATATTACCGATTTGCCGGACTGTAAATTTAAGCACCATGTCAAGCGGGTTTTAGTGTCGAAAGGCTACTATAGAGTGGATCAATACGTGAACGATGGTGACGTCTGGAATTGACTCCTCTCTGTGCATCCACTACGTATTATACGTAACGTAACGGTATTGTAACGTATAATGTATTTGAAATATATATATATATGTTAAAAAGATGTACCCAATCGAGTTTCTTGCCGGTTCTTCTCGGTGACTGGGTTGTTTTCCGAACCGGTGGTAGTTTTGACGTTCATAAGCGCCTTATTAGGGCCTAAACTGAATAAAGTATTTTTGATTTGATTTGATTTGAAATAGTAGGAACAAGTTGTAAACCACATCAATTGCAACTATAATTGACTCAAATCAGAGCTACTTCTATAATCTCCCCAATTCTACTAAGAAACATCAGCAAAGTGAAGCTTGACTACAGTTTGATGATAACTTATAAATTGTTAATGAAATATTTTACATATTAATCCCACCAGAGTATGACCACCGCTTTTTTTTACGTCAGAGCAGGCAAACTTAACATGTGGGTCACCTGATGTTAAGTCATCACCACCATCCATAGACACTTGCAACAGCAGGAGAGTCGCAAATGAGTTGCCAGCATGTGTTTAGGGGGAGGGGGAGAGGGAAGTGGGCCTCCAGCACTCTCACTGACCGCACGAAACGCAACAATGCAAGCAATATTACTTTACTTCACGTCAGTTTTCTATGAGAGGGTGGTACTACCCCAGGCCAGCCGGTCCATTCATGCTGAAACCAGTAATTGCTTCAATGTGGTCCTACCATCTAAATAAGATGTTGCTTCTTTCTTTCTGATCTTCTAAGATGCTGTCTTCGTTTCACAAGTCTAATCTAACCGTGTAGGACTATTTATTTTTCTTAATTTTCCTATCTCAGCCCCATTATGTTAGGTTAGACTAGCAAAACAAAGACTGCGCATTGCGGTGGCTTTAACACATAAGTACCCATTATTTTTATGAAGCATTCATAATATAAACATTAAATAGAATTTATATTCTAAAGATGTATTGTATCGGATCAATTGATCTGCATCTAAAGTTGGCTGAATATAGTAATCGTCAATTTGAATTATCATGAAATTTACTATTGTTAGTAAATAAATATTACTAACTAAATAATCACCATAGAATATATATTGTCAGAAATAGAAACAATTATTGATTATTAAAAAAGAACTGGCCAATTTAGATATAAACTGTTAAGAATAAACTCTAACAATTAATCATCCTTTAAATATCCAACACGAGTTCGGACAGAGCTACTGCACGGTACGACGACCACCGAAAGAGAAAGCATGGCGAGCGCCGCTTCTTGAATAGGCCGTAGCAGTATAACTACCCGATATTTTCATTTATTTCCAACAATATAATATTATACAGTCGAAATCTGTTATAACGACTTCAAAGAGACCACTCGTATTTAGTTGTAAAAACCTATAGTTGTAACAACCGGTGATGTTTTGGAGATACAGAATTCAGCCAGGGCGTTTGTTCTGGCTCAATATAACCGGTATGTTGTTCTAAACGATGTCACGATAAACAGATTTGACTGTAATTGTTTGTAGAGTTCAATAAGAAAACGTAAAAACTATAATGTGAAAATAGGTTAGTATATTCAGTAGTCCGGTGAAGCTGTTAAGACCTTGCTAGGTCAATAGCATAGTCAGTTTGAAAAAAAAAAAGGTTAATATATTATTAACTAAAAGTAAAAATAACCACTTCTAGAACATTAATACTGTTTCTACTAATATATATATATGTTTATTTTTTAATGGTATATATTGGTTAAAATTTGTAAATCTTTATATAAACTCCTAAAATACTTACTATATAAGGTGCATCTCTTGTATCAATTAGGACTTGGTAGAAAGTATGTGTCCTTCCCTTAACTTCTTTACTGACGTTCGATAATGAATCTCCAGAAGTATCTGACGAAGACGTTGCGTCCGGGTTCTCTTTCTTGTTGATTGCATCTCTGTCGTATACTCTAGCCAGCCACGGAAATAAAATCACACCCCTATATCCAAACACTTTATGCAATATTAACTGTCCCGTATCATATTTTCCTGTTGTCTTTGGCGATTCGAGTTTTCCAACTTCGGCTAGTCTAAACAAAAAATTTCAATAGAGGTTATGCACGTAATACAAACATTACATTTTTTAAATAATTTCACTAACCTAGTATAATGAGCTACTTGAGTTATAACTAATTTAGTTGCATTTAATCGTAATGAGTTTGCAGGGACTAATCTCAACAATATCTTCATTTTCTCATTTTTTTATTTATTTTTTCGTATTTTTGTTTGACATTTGTATATTTTTATTGCTAGTGTGTGGCTTAGGAAACGTTGATATCATTCAGCCATAAGTTTATAGAAATAAGTATAAACAAATTTCAGTATTTACTTTACTAATATAATCAATTACAATCTCGACAATAACTTAATTGATTTATTCAAAATAAGCACACCACTCTCCACTACGTCAGAGAGAGAGATAATAGTACAGAATAGAGTTGTTAGATATTGGTCCAATAAACATTGTACAGACGGCTCTAAATCTTCGCATTAAAAAAATAGGAACAAACGCTCAGTTTGATTAAACGGAGTTATCTAGACAAACAATATAACATACATGTACAACATATAATGTGCTTCAATATAATACCGGCGACAAGGACACATAAGGTTTTTATAATCGAATTGTAAGCATAAAAGAAAAGATGAGATTGGTTGGTTTAATTTTTCTATTATCCATGAAAGTCTACAGCATTAGAAAGAAAATCATATTTGATAGAAAATAATAATAATAGTCATTGTTAATATTATAGCAATAATTTTAATTACTTATTGAGTTTTTATTATTAGTTCTACACACAATTATAATACAAATTTGTACTGATAGACTTAGATACATTGATCACCCTAGTAAACCCAGTAATAAACAATAAGTTAATATAGTTAAAAGCGTTGTTTGTTGTGAAATTAAGTGGTGCAAATGCTGCTTTATATTCTTAAGGATACAAAAAAAATGCTTCGTAGCTTGATCGATTTGAAAATATGTTTATTATGTACCATAACGTATAAGTTCCCTGAAAAATGATAAGAAGTAAGTGTATAAAAACTTGTTCCGTTACACAGGGTAACTTTAACTTATGGCTAATTTAATGCTGAGTACAAGACCAGTGAGAGGTTTGTCAAATCGACAAACGTATTTTGTTACCTATGCTACTGTTACCAAATAGGGGTGTTTCCCCTAAGCTCCAAAGTATTCTTAAGCTCTAACGAAGATTTACAGAATACGTATTCAAAGTCGTGATTAGTATTAGATATTTACTTCGATCAATAATAACTAGATAAAGGGTCGGTGCCAAAAATACGTCTCGATAAATAAGAGTTCACTTGAAATGTGTGCCCTTATTTTGTTTAGTTTGTTTGAAACACAGCCAATATAAGCCCGTTTCACATGCCGCAGTGTATTCAAAACATGCAAAAATAATACCCGAAAAAGCAATTTAACGGCCGGAGTATTTTTCTTTCGGTAAATACATGTTGAATAAGTTATATTTTAAGCTTTAACTAACAAATAATATCAAATTTTGAACAAAATTACCGATTTTAAACCTGTGATACAAATGTTTGGCCTCGCCCCTCACAAATACGCACAATAACGGGAAAACGTATTTAATTCATTACGTGTTAAGGTTGAATTCACACGAAATGTTGTTTATGTTTTCTTTTCATTTGTGAGGGGAGTAATTTATCGTAAGTATTAGATAATATTTTGAACATTTGTGACTTTATTACTAGATGTTATGGTTGTAATTAGGTTGAACTTAAAACTGTTTTAAAACTTTTTTTCTCCCTTTCTTAGTGAAGAAATAGCTACACAAGTATATATTTACGCGGACAGTTTTTAGCATCGATTTTCTATGTAACCCTTTATCTAGTTATTGTTTATTACCAATATCAATACCAATTTACCAATAACAATGTTTATTAGTGCACTAACCGCGGAAGAAAGAGAAGAGTTATTTCGTGGGATCTATCATTAATATATTCTCTATATACACTGTTTTATAATTGTAAACGGTATTAGTAAATCTGTTGGGATTTTTTTTTTCTAAAAGCAGTCACTTTCTCTTTCTCCTTCTTTTAAAATAAATTACTCGCATCAAGCATTTAACCTTGTGTTCAGGCAACCTCACATTATTGTATACAATACTATAAATATTTGTTTTACTCAAATATTTTTCTTAGATAAGATTCAAACTCTCAACACATAGCGAGGTGCCATCAGCAAAACTACTGCACCATCTACGCTAGTAGGTAAAGAGACAGAGAAGTTGATTATAATTTAAACTTCAATTATAATCATTTATGTCAGCAGTATTCCAAATCTTTTTGCAAAAATATATCGTTCATTTAAATCTAGTCTTGTTTAAAATTTGTTCACACTGCCTGTTTAATTTTGTATGCATTTTGAATACGACAGCGGCCACGATCCCATGTCTATCGACAAACCCCACTCGTTCGTCATTGCTTTCTTGCCGTCCTCCTTCGGTTGGTCTGTACATATCACGGAAGAAAGTACATATCACGGATGTGTTATATATTATTTCGAGGAATATTAACGTGATTCAAACCACAGACCACTAAATTATAATTTTTAAAATATTATAATCTTTATTTGTATCTGACACAGACAGTATGTAATTTATATAATTATACTCTGTGGTATGTACTACAAGTAATCAAATTCAAATCAGAAATCAGAACGAAGGTTCAAGGTTCAAAGTGCTTCAAATATTTTGATACAGTATTCTTACAATATATTTTATTATAAAAGATTTATAATTTTAAGTATACAACATGTTAATAACAATCTCAAAACTTATTCAATCTCTTGGTAAATAATATAATAAATGGGAGTAAATTAAAAGTATATTTTCTTTTTAGTAATTTTAGAAAATTTTGTATGTCATTTACAGCTCCAGCAACTATAAGGCAAACAAGATGCATAGCGTCTTTATCAGCACTACCCGACACTTACCAAATGTTGTATAAAACTTGTCGCGACTTCGCCGAAGGAGAACTTAAGCCTAATGCAGCTAAGTACGACCGAGAGCACTTATACCCCGAGGAAGCCATAAAGAAAATGGGTGAATTGGGCCTCATGGCTATAGCAACGCCCGAAGAACTTGGTGGTGCAGGTTTAGACTACCTCGCTTATGCTATAGCCCTGGAAGAGATCTCCCGAGGATGTGCATCAGCAGGCGTCATTATGTCAGTAAACAATTCTCTATATCTTGGCCCATTAGTACATTGGGGTAATGATAAACAGAAGAAGGAGTTTGTGACCCCATTCTGCGATGGTTTGCTAATTTTCATTTATTATTTTTGCTAATACAATTTGATCAAATAATTTGGTTTTTCTCACATTATCATATATGGAGGTAGTTGCTCACTAAAACTCTTATTACGTAGCACCCAGCTGAACTATAGTGCCTATTGTGACTTTACTGTAACCCACACAGGTCAGGTCACATTTCTTTTTATTGTTGTTATTTATTAATGGCTGAATGAACAAGAAAGATGTTAAGGAGACATTTGTAGAAAAATTAATTTGTGAAATGAAGAAAGAAACGATTTCTGTTCTTTATAAATTTTGCTTATATATAGTTATCTATTTTTCAAGCTGCAAATAAAGAAAATCCCTTATCACATTTCATACTTACAACTAGTAGGGACCTGTTCATTCCCATAGTCAAGTTAAATGCATAAAACATTACAAGGCCAGACATAAATATGGAACCCGGTCATTTATTTAATAATATGTGCATAGAGCTTCTTGGTTCTCATGAAATGAGACAAAACATACAGTGGATAATGAAAGGTATATAAATTATAAAAGGTTATTATATAAGGTATAAAAATTACATAATTCAACAAAAATAAATTCAATGAAAGGATTTACATAAAATAAAGGAAAATATACAGAGATAAATATATGTCGGTGCCTACCCTCATTAGTGTGTCTTTCGGTAATGCCTTTCTCCCTACTACTCGACTTATTTCAGTAGAAAAGGAGAAGATCGACAGCCATTTAGGCAGTCTTGTCTCTGGTATCACGCAGTACATGTAGATCACAATCTTGAAGAAGACTTATTTTACAGGTAGCATAGTCGGTTGTTTTGCTTTATCCGAACCAGGGAATGGTTCAGACGCTGGTGCTGCGTCAACTGTAGCTAAAAGTTCTGGAGACAAATGGATTTTAAATGGCACCAAATGTTGGATAACAAATGGCTATGAGAGCAAAGCATCAGTAGTATTTGCAACCACAGATAAGAATTTAAAACACAAAGGAATCTCTGCCTTCATTGTTCCGAAACCAATCAAAGGTTTAGAATTAGGTAAAAAGGAGGACAAGCTCGGAATAAGGGGTAGCTCAACATGTTCTCTAATATTTGAAGACTGTGAAATCCCTAAAGAGAATATATTAGGAGAGCCTGGATTTGGATTCAAAATAGCTATGATGACATTAGATGCTGGCAGAATTGGTATAGCATCACAAGCCTTAGGAATTGCTCAGGTAATCTTAATTATATTAAATTTTCATTTATTATTCCACAAGTTAACTACGATAAAGGAATGGTGTTGCCAGGTATTTTAGATAACAAGCTAGGCTAGGCAGTGTAAATTTCCTGGTCTATATTTGTTATCAAATTGTCAAATGGTTTTATGATAATTCTAATTTGATGGAAATATTTTTAAATACCCACATATTTTCTTTAAAAAACTTTGTAGTTTTCAGTTCTATTAGTTAATATACTCAAAACAGCTTGTGTATATATTTTTTGTGCATTTATGCATGTGAATGTTATAAAACAAAGCCTGTTGTTGTGTATGTCTGTCTGCATGTGTCCTTACTTCTAAATAATACAACAGATATTAAAAGAACTCTTAGAAACTTTCTTTTGAATGGTTATTATGTATAAGACATTTACTTATATTTATATAAAGTAGAGATAAGTATAAGATGAAAGAAGAAGAAATAGAAGATGTCTCTAATAAGGATGTCCCTCAGTAGCTATTTTAGTTTTTTACATTTGGCAAGTGCTACCCCCTACATGTTACTAGGTCTAAAGATAAATAATTTTTATGTACATTTATCAGATACCCACTTGCTTCTACATATATTTTGTAAATAAAAAAAGAAATACATTCGGATTTAAATTTCCTTGTCAGTGAGGTGCTTCTTCTATAGAAGGTTGTAATACAAAATATACAGTATCTGACATTCATGCATAACTTAAGAGGTAGGTCTACAAGTAGCATTTTTTGTTGCATTGTTCATATTTAAGCCATGAGAGAGCTCATTTTTATATTGCTAGTCACTGTATAAGAAATAATAATGAACAGAAACTCTTTACAATTTGGATAAAGTGGGAGATGGGTCCTTATAAGTTACAAATGGGATGTTACATTTAGTATATTGCTAGTAGTTAAATAAGGAGTATTTCTTTTTAGGCATCTTTAGATGTAGCAGTAGACTATGCGTCCAAACGTATAGCATTTGGCAAGCCGATCGCGAAACTCCAGTCGATACAGAACAAGCTCGCTGACATGTCACTGCAGTTGGAGTCTGCTAGGCTTCTCACGTGGCGAGCGGCCTGGTTGAAGGACAATAAGAAGCCGTACACAAAAGAAGCGGCAATGGCAAAATTGGCTGCTTCGGAAGCTGCTACATTTTTATCTCATCAGTGTATTCAAGTATGTATTTGTCACCTTACCATGATTGTAAAACAATCTTAACCCTTTGCACTCGAAGTTGTTTTTTCATTCCTATTACCAGCAAATTGAAAGTCAAGTCTGCTGTCATCGAGAGGTCAAGAGTCCGCGAGCCGCGACCGCAATTTGACACCAACAGCGAAACACCCTATAACTAGTATTTATGATTTGTCTCCTAGCGGAGCCCTCGAGCGTGAAGACAAATTTAAACCCTAAAGAAACTATTTAAAACCTCAAATAAATCATGTTCACTATCAAATTCGACTAAAACCTAAAGAAGTTATTATATACCTACCATAAATATTTTTGACTATTATTGTGGTATAAAACTTGGTCTGATATCATGCCACTTTTTTAATGTGATAAAAATTTCTCATACTTTGTTATCCTTTGCCTTAGCTACCACCCTCAAGTTGAAAGTCTGTTGTCAAGCACCTATGGGTATGGTCCGGGAGCTGCATTTGAGAGCCAGACCTAGAGGATAAGCATGTTCACTATCTTAGACCACATTGTCATTTAACAAGTCGGATGTGCTCAAAGTACCTATAAAGTATGGAAAAAATAACCTTGGGTTGTTTAATTAAAACCTGATTGTTAGCGTGGCGAGACGTGGCGACGCAAAACACAAACTTTGCACTATTACCGAAATACTCAAAAACAACGCTATCTGTATAAACATAAGATTCAAATTGTTTTATCGGCCACTCGTTATACTAGTGTTACGCGGCACGCGCCGACGACCTAGCGCCCTTTGATAAATGCCGCCAAACACATAACGCCTGCGCCTACCGGTGATTTCTTTGTTTCTTTCATTTTTATTAGACAATTGAATTTCGGGATTAACAATAAAAATAGCTGATTTCTGTCGTAATCTGTTCCTTTATGCAACTTATACAAAACAATTTCGATGTTTCACATCTGCCAGGCGTCCCGTGACGGCTCAATTTTTTTGGTATATCGTAAACTTGACCTTATTATATTTTTTATTAAATATGGTTTCAGATTCTGGGAGGAATGGGTTACGTATCAGATATGCCTGCAGAACGACACTACCGTGACGCCCGTATTACTGAGATATATGAAGGAACATCGGAGATACAGAGATTGGTTATTGCTGGTCAAGTAATAAAAGAATATGGCCTCTAACTTTAGCTACTGCACACAATCTACTAAGAATATTCTATATATATATATAGCCAATGATGAGCCTGTTTTCTATTTTAATGGTCTATACAACCATACATATTAGATCTATTTATACTAAGACTGTATGAATTTAGTGGTATTATAGTAAAAATATATTTGTCCAATAAGTATATGTATAGAAACACTGGTAGGACTAACATGACTAATAATGTTCAGTTTGGAGTTTAAGTTTACAAAACACATTTGTTCATTTAATAATGGTATAAGATAATCAGGTGATCCCATTCATAATTCTAGTTTAAGGTTAGATATAGTATCAGGCAGACTACATAAAAGCTAATAAAAAAAAACGATATATAAAGATTTAAAAAAATTGTAATATATCAAAAGAAAAAAAATACGCCTGCAGATAAAATAAAAAGATTTTATTTTCATTATTTCCTCTGTAGTCCTTTGGGAGTATATACAAAATAATTTGATATAATATTAAACAATTTTAGACAGTTAGAAATGTATATTTATTTACAAATTAAAATATACTTTAAATACTTTTACGAATTATACTTTTTATAACAAAATTTGACTCTTATAAAATTAAATGCATAGGATTAAATGAAAACGAAGCTTTCAGTTTAAATTCTGGCTTCATATTCACTGTGTTCAAGTAATGCACTTCTTTTTCATTAGTCACAAAGAAGATTAAATTATAAAAAAGAAATACTAACTTTAAGTAAAAATGTGGTGTTCAAAAATGTTAAATATACATATATGAACTTTGATTTAAATGTGTGTTTATTGTCCAGGTCCTGAGAGGGATTTATCCATAAACTTCCTTTTAGCAAAGCACAGCCACCATTTACTAGGCTTTCCATCCTCGGTAGCAAATACCTGCATAAACAAAATATATTATTCATGTTGACAATAGATATTTTATTAATTGTAAAATCTCATACAGTCCTTGTCAAGCTTTTTAGACACTCTTAATATAGCTGCAAGCTCAGGCTTGAACATAATAATAAAGTTAAGAAAATAATGCACAACAAAGGTAAAATATTATTATCATATGTTTATACTTAAATTTATGTTCTGTGCATTTATATTTAGAGTGATTAAAAAGTTTGGCACAGACTATACTAAAACATACATAAATACATTGAATTTATTTTTTAATTTCGAATTTTCTATTGAATTTCAAGATATTTTTATTGAGATAGAATATTTTATTAACAAGTTGACTTAGGTGTTTAGGACTTACTTTATTAACTAAATAAAGTGACATATTATTAATCAACAAATGAATGTTAAAATGGATGTGTGATGTGACTAGAATGGATAAGATTAAGAATGAGTATATCAGAGGAAGTTTGATAAAAGCACCAGTGACAGAGGCATAACCAGAAAACTGTTGAGTATAATGGTGGAAAGATATACGAGTAGAGAAAGACCAAAAAAGGTATGTGTACAAGCGATTATACCTATTTTACTTACTATGCAATATTATTTTATAAGTAATATGTTATTATTACAAATAAATCAGTGAACATTAAGCACTCGACGGAATTGGTTGTTTCATTTCGCTGATCCGTCTATCATTTTCTATCAAGAATCACTATCAAATATCATCATCAAATTATCATAATACTGGAGCACCCTACAGTATGGATGGATTGTGTGAAAAATGATATTTGTGTAAAAGGTGTGATACTGAGATGACATTTGACAGGAGAGAGTGGAAAAAGAAAACATATTCTGTGGACCCTACTTAGGTGGGTAAAGGGTAAGAGATAATAATGAACTTATACCATTTTACTTTTAAAGGTAAATAATTCCAATCTAAAATTAAAAATCCAGTCACATTGCCCCCTCTTGAGTGTAATTATTATGATTGTCTTTTTTTTTAAACAATCCTGCTTCCTTGCTAAGTAATATTATAGTAATAATGGTATTATTGAAAATTTGATCAGTATCCATATTTACTATAATTATGTACTTTTAGTATTGACCGCATCACCGGTGGCTCCCATGGCGCTGTAGTGAAGTCGACTGCAGGTCACCGGTGACCCCTATGCCACTCATTGTATTAAATAGATACCATAGACATCTTTTTATTAAATTGTATCATACTGGTGTTTCAAAAGAAAATTATATCTGCAATATTAGATGTGCAATACCATTGAGAATGCAAAAATAAATAAGGAAAATAGACAAACCTTCTCACAAACACGTGTTCCAGTTTCATGTCTCAACTGCTGTAGATATTGCCTCATTAAATCTGTAAAATGTTTATATCCTCATATAGGTATTAAATTAGTCATGGACATTGTGTTATAGAGGATGGTAATGAAATTTTTTTAAACACTTTATTTATTAATTATATTTCTGGTACACAACACACATCTATACATATAAATAGAATGGAAGTAATGTCAAAATAAAAATGGTGTACCAAATGAATCTATAAGTATATACAGAATATATAACAAAAAAACAACTTTTAGAATTCCTGTCTATCTGTTTCTTCCACCTATTCTAAAATGATTGGACAGTTTTCAACAGGACTTTCACTTACAGATAGCTAATTTTATAAGCAATGCAGGCTACTTTAGGCTTTTGGCAGGTGGTAGATCCACACTGAAGCTGTTACTGGTTTCAGCATAAATGAGTCGGCTCGCACGGGGTAGTACCACCCTCTCATAGATAACCGACGTGAAGTAAAAGTGCTTGCATTGTTGCGTTTCGTTCGGTCAAAGAGCGGCGGGGGTCCACCTTCTCTCCCCTCTCCATCCTTTTTCCCCCAAACACAGGCTGGAAACGCACTTTCGACTCCCCTGGTGTTGTTAGTGTCTATTGAAGGAGGGGATCACTTAAAATCGGCAGACCCAACTGTTACTTTGCTTGCTATGACATTAAAGAAAAACAACTTTTATTTTAGAATAAAATCACCCTAGCCCAGCAATTATAATGCTAAAATACAAGAAAGATGAAGTTGCAAGAGGTTGCTAGTACATTATAAAACAGTGTGAGGTATGCTCTAACATCACATTTTTTTAAGATTTTTTGTCTGCCAATGGTAGATATAGAAATCCTACAGTAAAGAAAAATAATTCCTAGAAATTATATGTGGTGATCAGTCAATTATATGTTTATAGAGAAGTGGCATTACATTATAACACAAGTATTTTCCTCAATGATTTTAGATTCTTAAAATTAATACGGATTACAAATTTGAACCTTAACTATTCTTAGCATTTTTTTCTTTTTTTGATCAATGAAAATAAAATACTGTTAAAATATTTTATTTGGTCTCTCATAAAACTTTTTCTATACCTAATAAATTATAATATAAAACTTTATAACAATACTTAATAATCATAGCTATCAGAATAGCTTTACTGCATTATGAGAAATTTTATAATCAAAACGGAGGTTCCATAAATTACTTCTTACAAACATACAAAATCCCATACTTTCAATTTTTGTAATAATAATGCAGTATTTAAACAAGGTTTTACTTACCTCCTTCTTGAGAACTGGAAGGTTTAGCATAAACAGAGTTGAGAGGGAATCCTGGTTCACCAGGAATGTCAAATTTTGAAATGGCCAGCATGTACATTTCTTGTTGGCCTTGATTTTTATTGGAACATTTTTGCAATCGTTTAAGACATTCGGAGATGTATAATGTTAGATAAATTAAAACTCTATCAGCATCTGACTGTAAAAGTAAAAAAGATACAATGTTTACAAACAATATTCTTTTTGCTCAAATGACGGAGACATGTGAATTGATAAAAATGAACAATTTATAAATAGAGTTTATATTTATGAATGTATGTTCAATTACGTACTGAATCTTAGTTGCTAAGCATATTTATTGACTACATGAGACTTTGAGAAGTGTAGAAAAATCACATACATATAACTTATATAAAAATTAGATGGTCTACTTTAATAATAGTATTATAGTTAATTAACCATAAGAATTAATTACCCTGCATTTTCATATTTATAGTATAATTCATTTCCACTAACAAAATAAATAAAAATGAATGTACCTTTATTTCATAAAATCTGAAGAATACATTTGCTTTAAAATAATTGAGAGCTTCGTCTATAATGTCCAATTCGATCTTAGGACTGAGCGGGGCGGGGCCTCTGAATGTAGTCCGTACCGGTAGTAATGCTAAATTGCCCACTGACTGTGTGTAGTCAATCAAAGTAGAATGATAAGCCTGATAACAAAAATCCACCAAATCATTTGGAATAATAAGTCGTTATAAATTCTGTAATATCTGTATAATTTTTAGTACTTACAGGCATTATAAAGTTTCCGTATCTATTTTCTATTTCATAAAAATGTATCAACTCCCTTTTCAGTATAGTTGAGTTTGTTCGTAAATTTACTATTTTTAATTATTTATTACTTATTGAATAACATAAAAATCGTATTTTCTATACTAAATTATATGAATCACTTATTCCAATTGCAAATTGATAACAACTTCTATAGGTAAGTACGTTTTTGAACAATCTGACCACAGACTAATATTCGTACAAGTAAATTTGACAGTTTTGACACTGGAGTTTTAATGTATAGCAGAGACAAATAAAAATTAGTGTAGCGCTGTTTGGATTTGATATATATGTAATATTGTTTAATTGGTAATATATATAATATTACTAAATATAAAATAATGAGTATAAACCATTTTTTTTAACACCAATACAGTAGTTGTCATCAACCGAAACACCATTGCAGCATTGTAGTATGGTATAAGCACGGAATCTTTCTTTCGTGGGTACAATAATCATGTGTGATTCATTTTCGGTCAAAACATATTGTTGAATGGAGATTGCATCTTAGTTATCGAATTATATAGCGAGCGACCAACGAGACCTTGAGTAACATATAACGGTTAACATTTAATTATGTTGATAAAAAATGTACAAAAAAAACTGCAACAGTACAGTTGATTTCATTATGGTCTTACTGACCATAGATATTTTGAGTATATAGATCTTATCTATGATAGATATACCCATCTCATCATTGAAAAATTGAAACGTGATTGAAACTTTCAAATTCGTAAACGATGGACAATGTTGAAGATAAAGTTGATTCAATAGTCAAAGGTATTATAAAAAGTCAAGAAAGTTGCAAAGATAAACAAGACACATGTGAGCAACCGGAAATTTCAAAAAAGTCAGATAAATCTTCTATAAAGGGATTACCTAAATCTGGAAGATTTTGGAAATCTAACAGAGAGAGGTTAGTAAATTATAAAATTATTCATCTTTTGGTAGTAACATACGTCTACATGTTTTAAATTTGTTTTAGATTTTCGTCGATAAATAAAACGAAGGGATTGAAACAGGATTTTGAAAAGAAGACTGCTTTAAGATTAGATCTTAAAAGGACAAAAGAACTTTCAAAGCAGCTTCGTGAACAAATCCAAGAAAAAGAGCAACAACGCAAAGAGAGAAGAAGAGAGAATATAAAGAAAACAGAGGAAAACAGGAAGAAGGCTGAAGTTGTTCAAGTAATTACAAATACGGCAAAATTGAAAAGAATGAGGAAGAAACAACTCCGGTTTATTGAGAAAAGAGATACCAATAAAGAAGTAAAATCTAATAAATGATATAATGTTTATTATTTCTAACTTTTTATGCTTACCTAAATTTAGGTATTACTTTATCTATGGCAGACCAACCCAGAGGTTTGCAACCAAATGAGGATGCCGTTAATTGTTACATGTCCTTCTCTATTTTCTTGAATATATTAAAGTTCAGTCGTCATTTTATTTCACCACATGGTCATACTATAACAAGATTTTTTATAATTCCTCTGTTAGTACACACATGCGAAGTCCAGTCTAGTGTAATATAAAAAAGGGAAAAAATTGGAAGGTCCTACATTTTTTTTTACTTATATTGTTACCACTAATATTGAGAATATAGAAGTAAAATAACATGTGGAACTAACTCTCAAACATGATCTTTTTTGTGTAAGTTATACTTATTTCTTGCTGATTTACCAGACTAAGTTTAAGCACCAAATCAAGTGGGTTTTGGTCACAGCTGTCAAAAAGCCTTTATGAGATGGATCAAAATGTAAACATGTCTAGAATTGACTCTTCTCTTTGTGCAACTTTAATGCATTATAGAAACATTAAAAAGATAAACCCAATCAAGTTTCTTACCAGTTATTCTTGATGACTCATTTATTTTCTGAACCGGCAGCGGTTTTGATGTTCATAAGCACTTTCATAGGGTCTACATTCAATAGTGTTTTTTTACTTGTTTTTTGAACTCTCAACTAATTTTAGTATTTAGTCAAAATAAGCTGGTTCTAAGGGAGGCCCCTTATATATTATCTTGAAACTTTATAAATTCAAAAGCCTAGAGTGGATTACCTTCTTCACAGCCTTGTACGTTTTGTATACTAGTTTTTAGTTTCATTTGAATGCAAACAGAGGACTCAGACAAAATCTCATGAAATACTTGTTGTATGTCAACAGTTTCTGTACATATGCATATTATATGGTCATATTTAAATTTCCGTTTTGATTTATATGTAATCCCCATCACAGTTTGTCATCAGAAAGCTCACCTAAGAACCATAGGTAACCCATATGAACAGGAGTTTCTACAAGTGAACATTCCAGTTATAATATGATTGCTGAGGTTTTCCCAAATAATGACAGTATGGGGTTAACCCAAGAGCTGGCAACAATTGTGTACTCAGATAGTTCTGGTGTTGCAAGCAACCATTGGCTGTGAACCTATGGACATGTGACTGCGACTTGTCTGGCCCTTTACTACAAGCCCTATTTCTTGCGTCTTTACCACACTGTAGTGAAGAACAATATAACAAGCCGATAGGAAATATTCAATGTTTAGGATTGGATTAGGTAAAAGGTGAAAATGAAAAAACATAAATAATACCATCTAATATTTTTATTAAGTATTTCACAGTAAGACATCCCCACTGATACATATAAAAATATTAAATGCATTTTCCCAGTTATCAATAATGAATTCTGTGAACGTTTTGGTATTTACAATATTATTACTGAGATTTAGTGAATCTTAAAATGACAGTGGAACATCAATTTTAACATTTCTTTTATTAATTAAAATGTACATAAAAGGGAAAAAAAACCATACACTATATTTATTCATAAATATTTATAAAATATAACACAGAAACGATATCTTGGTTATATTATTTAAAACACTCTACTGAGAAAACATTATTTATTCACAACGAAATACAATTAATTAGCAAATCATACGTGAAGTTATTAATATCAATAATAAAGCCTCAACATCAATAATACATATCACTTAGTCACAGAAATACTGCTCCGTGTTACTCTGCACACGTGAGCTTAACTGACAGTTATAATGTATGTATACAAAAAAAAAAAATAGTCCAAAATTAAAGTCGTTACAAAAAGTTTACCTCAAACGAAAATCACACATCATACCAAGTATAATCTTAACGCTGTAGAACCTTAACAGTTATTATTAAATTCAATCAAATAATTTACAACAACAATACAGTTGTTATAATAATAACAACAATAGTAGCTTATAATCTATATATTTTTTTACACTAACAGTTTGTTCATAATACTCCTTTTAACGTATAGAAATAATCTTTATTGAAAACGTCAGTCTAAGGCAGTGATAACTTAGTTATTTTATTAGTGTTTTGAAAATAAGTTACCAAATTAACCTATAAACGGTCATGAATATCTTTGAACATGAATGAGATTCTCGAAAGATCTTAACCTATATATTTGATACCTGATTGTTCATTTCGCTTGTTAAAATGTTATTATTAATTCTGTACCGTCAAAAGTACCAATTTTGTCAACCACTATATCATATGCCCAGAAAGCAATTTACAAGTAAAGGCGTTGATGTGCAAAAATATACATATAAGATTTATGGATAACATTCGATTATTTTAATGCAAAATAGATATTGACATATAAAAACCCAAGTAGCACAGTCTCGAATAAAAGCAGCGTTCAAACTAAAAATTATGCGATAAACTTATGATTTTGCAAATTTAACCTTATTTGAATGATTTAAAGTTGTTTTTACAAGGACGCCAGCGAAATGCCGAATAAGAAATGAATTATGCAATCAGTTTTGTGTGTCCGCTGTGAGACTTTTTCTTTCTTCTCGAAATGACTACGCTATTGACCTAGCAAAGTCTTAACAGCTTCACCGGACTATCGGCTGTGAGACGTTAAGTTTGCATCTTGGGTTTTTGTATAACAATGAAAATAGATAATATTTGTCGTATCACTGTGTGTTGCATTTGTTTTTAAGTTTCCACATTAACTTGTGAGAATTCGTCGAAAAAGGTGCATGTTTTTCCGGGTACAAAATGTAAAAATAGCAAAGTACCATTGTCCATACATTTTTATAAGAAAGTCTATATAATACCGAATCGATTTTAAAATTGAAAGCTTTATTTATTTAAAAACATGCACAAATTCTTAGTCCCAAGTCCTTGGGATTTATATTTTCATCAAAAAGCAACATATGAACAAACAAATGCATACATATGAACATATGGTTACAGTAGTGAAAAAATTGCATATTTTTCAATGGAAAAAAGTTTTTCTTATAAAAATCAGACAAAGTTGGCGTGTTTGACGGTGCTTTTGAAATGCGAAAAATAGTTTCGATTCGTGATTTACGTAGTTTTCCAATATGGAAGTTTTCCATTTAAAATATTTGATTATATTAAAAAAATTTAGTAGTAAAAAGCGAAGTAGAAAAGTCTTCAAATGTTTTAATTGAGTATTTTCTGAAATAGTGACTATCGATCACTGTTATATCTACTATAATTATTACATACTTAAAGTGAACAGATTTTCGATAGTTTTTTTAAAGTTATACTTCTTTTGGCGCGCGTTAGGGATAAATGATGAGAGTAAATTTTTACGATGCGCGCACACACCGTCACGAAAAACCGACATCCTGAAGTTAGCTATAGTCAAAATTTTGTTTCTTTGTATTTGTTGTTTGTATATCTTTGTATTAAATACATTT
Organism: Antheraea pernyi; assembly: GCA_015888305.1. NCBI lineage: Eukaryota > Metazoa > Arthropoda > Insecta > Lepidoptera > Saturniidae > Antheraea > Antheraea pernyi. The sequence continues at coordinate 494,576 of MU158816.1, forward strand.
TTTTCTATTGTTTATATAAACGTAGAATAAGGCGAAAGATAAAATTTTTGAAAAGATTTTTACCTTGTTTCGCCAAAGAAGTATAACTTCTAACGCGTGTAAATAAGTACACACACACTTTTTTTTTAATTTCTGCGTTATCGTATCGTCGCTCTTAGTTTACTACCCGTTAGTGATTCGATTGAACAACAGTAATTAATACAGTGAACAAAAGTAGGTCGTATTTATTACGATGGTGTAATATATAATTACCTCTGACCGTATAAACTATCTAAATATTATTTTTAATATTTTGTTACATTCACTTAAAATTGTAATTCTATGCACTGGTTTTATTTACATTTATACTATATATATATATATCGATTTTAGTAAATATAAACTATGCATAACGAAAACATTGGAGATTTTGCGAACAACACTCATATTCCATTCGTGTTCACTTCGTTAATTAAATAAGTTATTCAAAAACATAAACACATATCGGTTATTTGTTCAAGTGATTTCATCTTCCGAAAAATATGTATAAAAGAAATCTATTCATAGTTACATGTATCAAATAATACATATCGACAAATGTATTAAAATTACGTAAAAAAAAACCATGTATTATATGACGTCACATCCGTGAGACACACCCACGACCCTATATTTATAATATACGTATAAAAAACTGAAAATTCATTTCAAAGTACATTCTTAGTGACAAATTGCCTTTTAATTTAAGACTGTAAAGGCGTGTATACATATAGTCTATTAAAAAAATAGAATCACATGAGCAATAAGTAAAGTTACATATAAAGTTACTGACGATAAATAATAATTAGTAACTTAAATTAACGTCTTCAAGATCCAAAAGAATAATTTAAGAATGAATTTTCTAATCTTTATAGAGCATCGAAAGTACAGTCCCTGGCCATATTATTAGACGCACCATAAGATCTTATATAAAACGTTAATCATCAGGTGATACTGTACATATGTATTGTTTTTACGAGATACAATGTATATTTACTATATTATTAATAACGTATGTATCTGTAAAACTAATAAAACATCGTCATTATAGAAAAAATATGTATTTATTAACTCTCGAACAAAAATGAAGAAAATGTAATGAAAACTTAATATTTTGTTGAGAGCTATGAGAGCTTTAATTCTTAGCTTTAGTTCTGCATTTGAGGATGATGATTCCAAACATGAATAATATTTTCTAGGAGCCGAGTTTTGTTTGTAATCACCACTTTAGTCACTTCTCTTTTCATGGGTAAATTCATTCAAATTTCAATTCAAATTCATCTCTTGAATGAAAGTTCATTAAATAAATACTAATCATCCTTTAAATATAACACAACTGTTTATAAACTTCGTCGAAAACAATTATTTTGTAAAAAAAAAAACAAACAACGGTGCGTCTAATAATGTGGCCTGGACTGTATATTATCGAATTTGTAATGTAAACGAATTTTATATAAAAAATTACATTTTCCAACGACATTGCAACTATTTAAAAACTTAAATCTTTGTATTACTATTATATTTAAAGAAACATATATATATATCTCCCCCTCTTTTGTAATCGTACAGTTGGTAGCACTGTAAATTGTTCCTACAAAATATGGACAAGTATTGCCAACTAACCTTGTAGTGTGGCAACACTAAATTATCGCAGGTGTTAAGAGTAAAAATCTACACTCATACAAGAAATTCATAAAAAACGATCCCGACTTGAACTGGGACAACGGTCTTACATATTTAACAATTAATACCATAATTTTTAAACATAAATTTGAACCCACACACTATACTGTATGACGTAAACGTGACGAAAATTTTCAATTCACGTTGTGATGTAATTCGTCTGATGTTCGCATTTGAAACATAAATAGAAAGCCTACAGACTAACTTAGAATAAACAACTGTATACAAATTTGTAATAATATCTCGAACATATTAGGTAATCAATTCACATTCGCCCTATTATGTATGTACAGTTAGTAAAGTTGTATGCAGAATTGAACAATAGTATAAAAATTATATTATTTAAATCTATAGATATAGAACATACATCTTTATAATGTATGCCATGTTTAAAATTGTATATCTTTTCTATTTTAATTATAACAACGAATCATTCGTATCTATTAAACAAAGTCTGTTATACATAACTCCTACTCAAGGCTATTGTGTCTATGAATTATTGTAACTTATATGTTGTTTCGAGATTTAATTTTAATAAATATATTTTTCAGAAAGGGGATCATTCAAATATTATGTAAGCAGATCAAATGGATTTTTTACTTTTTCTGATGGATTGAGGGAAATAAAGAAAATCCTTGAAAATAACATTATCAATTAGGTAATTTATATTATGGTCATAACACAGTCTATACTCATACTTATAAAAAACAAAGAACTTGATTTACAAATTACATTTGTGTATAATTAAAAAATATCCTATATTCTTATCTCACTCGCTTACTTAATATTTTAACCATCTCCTTATTCATCGTAAAAACATTTTTCACGTATCTAGATTCGCACGTTTATCATACTTAGGGTTAAAATTAGTTACATGGTGGAAAAAAATTTAATAGAAACTATTTATAAGTAATTAATTTAGTAGATTATTCGACTAACTGTACATAGAGGGTTGGCGGAGGGCGAGGGCGGGAAGAGTGCTGTCGAAGGCGAACGGAATCAGACGTCGAAGTCCGAAACGTTCTTCCCGTTAGGCGGCACTATGAACGGCTCGCTCCACATTCTTCTAAGATCACCCTAAATAAAAAAAAAAAAATAGTGGTATCCCCTATATAAAAACCTTTTATAGTAGTACTATCGTGTATAAAAAAACCTTTATACATATAGTGGTTTCATATTGTATAAAAACTTTACATAGTGATAAGGGGTGCTAGTGTCAGCCCGGCGGCTATTCGGGTGCAGCCGCCGGAGGAGGAGGCCCGGCTGTGTGGCAACTATAGGGAGTGCAGGAAAGTCCTGCAGGCTGCCATCAGCTGGGCGAAGGGGGAGGCGTGGGAGGAGTTTCTCCTATCGCTGGAAGGCGATCCATGGGGCGCCCGTACCTCATGGTCGGGAATAATTTACGGTCCAAAGCGCCCCCGGCGACGGAAACCCTCCAGCCAGAGGTGGTGGCGAGAGTTGTGGGAGAACTGTTCCCCGACGCTCCAGTGCTGCCACCTTCTCCTATTGCCTCCGCTCCGGGTGGAAGCTGAGGGGTTCAACGGTCCTCCTCCAATAACGGAGGAGGAGATGGGGAGGGCTCGCGAAGATGATCCTTTGAGCGACCCTCTCCACCGACGGAGGACCGGCAGGAGGAGGCGGCAATTTGCCCGCGTCCTTCCGCCACCGTAATCGGACCTGAAGGGATGGACCAGGGGGCCATCTCCTCATTGCACAAGTCCGGCTGACGAGGGGAGGCAGCGGGTATGTACTCAATTTGTCTTACTATTAGGTAGGAGGCCGGCGGCCACCTTCCGCCGGGCGGACCGTTGGGGCAGCTATCCAAGGTTAAATAGATGGTGCGATCCCTTGCCGCCCCAACAAATACGGTTTGTCGGTACACCGTGGGTTTTAGTCCGTGCGAGTCAGACGTAACCCATTCTCTCCCCGGGAGGGTGGGTACCCATAAAGGATCTCCCCGTGTTAATAAAAAAAAATTGGGAGCTAGTGTAAAATGAAGAAGGTGTGTCTATCTGTGTGTGTCTCTTTACTGGTTTCAGCATGTATGGGTCGGCAGACGTGAAGTAACATTATTGCGTTTCGTACTGTTATATCCCTTAATACTATGTTCATAAAGCGCATTCAGCGTTTCAGTATATGACGCTGTTTTGTCACGTGCAAATATGCAATTATGCATTTTTAGTTTACTTCAATAATAAGTTCTCTTACTAAAGTCAGTCATTACTAGAACCTCGCGGAGGACGGCATTGTCCACTCACTAAACAAAATTCGGGAGTCAGTTGTGTTAGTGTAAAAACTATATTTTTTCAAATATATAAACTTAGTGCAAAAAGTGTGTTTTAATTTTTTTTTAAAAGGATAAACACGGACGCCGCCTAACAGTTCGGTCAGTAAGAGCGCCGGATCTCCACTTCCCTTTCCCCTTCCCCGTTCACTCTCCCTCCTAAACATAGGCTGGCAACGTATTTGCGACTCTCCTGATGTTGCCAGTGTCTATGTAGGCGGTGGTGATCACTTAACATCAGGTGACCCGCCTGTTCGTTTGCATCATATGATAAAAAAAGGTACCTTGACGTATGCCATGGTGAGGAGCGGCAGCAGGGTGAAGGGCACAAGGTACAGCAGCGCGGGCTGCGCTGCCTTGAACACCTCCGCCGACACCGTCGCCGTCAGCAGCCCCAGGAAGTACCCCAGTAGCGAGCAATGGAAGTACGTCAGACGCGAACTCTGCAATCGATTTTTCCATCAAAAAAACTAATCGAGGCAGTCATAAGGACTACCTCTCGTCGCCGTATTCTTGAAATTCAACCACTGTACCGTTAATGGCAGAACTGTTTTAGGTAGAAAGATTTCATATTTTACGAACTATGACTGCGACTACGTCCGCGTGCAATTTCAAATATAAACAGTTAATTCCAGACATCAAAATTGTTCACACATTGAACCACCCTATAATAAGCCTTCACTTGGGTGTGTACCTATAAGATATACATATATATTAATGTGTTATACATGTAAAACATGTCCTGTATCTTATAACTTATATTCCACCTACCTAACTACCTACCAGACTTATATACCAGTGTATAATCTATTACCATATAAAATTCCGTCAAATTCAATCCAGTACTTTTATGCGTGATTCCCGTACAAACAACAAACAGACAGACAGGCAAATATTGTCTTATAATAACACAACTTGGGGAACAAGTCTTTTACCGATAAAGATTGCATACTTATTCTCTTTCGCACTTATGTCTTCCCTTTCGCACTTGTGTCTTTGACCGAATAAGCACGAATAAGTCTTTTACCAATAAAGATCCCATGCTTATTCGCTTTTGCACTTATGTCTCAAAACGAATAAGTGCGAACTAGTCTTTTACCAATAGAGATTGCACGCTCATTCGCTTTCGCATTTGTTTATATAACCGAATGAGCGCGAACAAGTATTTTATCAATAGAGATCGCACGCTCATTCGCTTTCACACTTGTGTCTTTAACCGAATGAGTGCGAACAAATCTTCACATCTACATTGGAAGCACGACTTCTTAATTCAAAACCCTGTAACTAATCTGTGAAAAATCGTCTCTTTGTAAGTTTAAACATGCATCGGCATTATTTTATAGTTATGCGCCAATAAAAGATGGCCATTAGCGTAACATCCGTAACGTAACACGAAATATAACTAGCATATATCACTTCCGTTACAATTTTCCCCAAAGATATTCCAATTTGGAAATGCAAAAAAAAATTTGTATATATCTCACCATAGATCTAGGTCCAGGCACTTGTCCCATGTGACATACTAGATTAGCCTTCTTGTACGCATCGTAACGTAGCACGAAACACAACAGCAAACCCGGCATCACGATATCACCCAAACCTGTAATTTATAATAAGAATATTCATTTATATTCAAGCACGCTCTTAACTTAAACCTATCGAAAATATACAGGGTTATTGTTAATTCGACGTATATCCGTTAGGAGGTGATAGGGGTGACTATATGTGATAAGATTAAACCCCATATGCATTATGCAAAAGTGAAAGTGAAGAGTTCTTGAGTTGTCACCTTTTTTACTTTTTTTTTCAAAATAAGTCAAAGTTGCAACAACAAATATATTTTTTTACAATTCCAATATAATTCTCATTTTTTCCTTCTGATTCATAAAAACGATGAAATACTGGTTATTTACCAATATTAAAAGAGAAAATATCGGTCCAAATTCAAAAATTCGAGACAAAACGAAATTTTTTCAATATTTCTTTGGGATTTTTTTCCACTAAAATGCATTAAGAATAAAAACGTTATGATATTTGGTCTGCATATAATTTTAATAACAACGGTTTTATTAGCTATCCAACAATGCATAACATCTAAGTACTTATATAAAAGAAAACTGAAAAAAAAATATCACAAAAGAAGCAGGCGGAAATCCGTATTCGAACTAAACTTAAGGTTATCCTTTAAAATTTCCATAAAATTGATTTAAAAAAAACACCTAAAATAAATAAAATAAAAAATTTAAAACAAAATTTAGAACCAGTAACAATTTAGCAATAATAAGTTGTTACTTATGATATTTTGTAATTTAGCCTAATTAAAGTTCTTGCTCGAAGTGACTTATATCGCGTACGAAAAGTCGTATTCTTATTCATTCTATGAAACATATTGCTTAACGCCTTTGTTACTAGATGGCGCTACTTTCAAATGGTGCTACTACGATTGTACATCGCGATATCGTTTTGTTGCGTCCATATTTATATAAACTAAATATTTTTATTGAAGAGTAATAAAGATGTCTATAGAATCTCGTATATTTAAACATATTGAGTAACGCCTTTATACTACGTAATCGATGGCGCTACTTTGCCACTTCAACCTGGTATTATTTCGATTGCACATAGTGATATCGTTTTGTTGCGTCCACGTTATATCAGTAAACTAAATATTATTTTTTTATTGGAGAGTAATGACCATTTCTCTCGAATGACATAGTTTTAAAGATATTGAGTTACGCTTTCGTACTCTGTCATTAATTGACACTACTTTGTTTTTTTTTCAAATGGTATTACTGCGATTATATATCGTGATGTCGTTTTGTTACATCCGTGTTGACATAAACTTTTTTTTTTGTGACAATTTGTTAGATTCGAAATACATGTTGAGGCTCGACACATGTCTATCTCATTAATTCTTATATATATGATTAACTTAGCTAGTTTATCTTGGATAGGTTCGTGATTTTACAGCCAAAGCATGTTCGGCCCAAGCCTTGGTTGAGCCATTTTGGCACCCTTGAGATTGTTAGTATAAGTCTGAGCGTTTTAAGCGCTTGCCCAAAAAAAAAGCCGGTGAACCTATGAAGGCCTATTAGGTCAACAGCTATTAGCCAGTTCAAAAATAAAAGTAGTGACTGACCGAGCATGGAGAAGTGTCCCTGGTGATGCATGGAGGGGAAGACAAGCTTGGCGGGGAGCGAGAGCTTGGGCGCGTCCCTCATGGCTCCGCCGAGTTGCAACCGCCGAGCCACTACGTTCATGGGATTCTCTGCCGGCCTTGCAACAAAGTACCACAAAGAACATCACCGATTTGTCGGATCGTGAGTTCAAGCATCGTGTTAAGCGGGTTTTAGTGTCAAAACGCTATTATAAGATGGATCAATATGTGAACCACGGTAATGACTCGAAATGACTCACTATAAAATAAGCTAAATCCAATTTTAGACATTCTCAAAATTCAAATTTTCTACATGGAAAATATGAAGATCATAAAAAAAGAAGACTAAAAACCTTATGAACGGTAAAATTTGAACTCCATTATCGGATTTTATAAAACTGGAAATCTTAAAAAAAAAATGTTATATGTACGATAAACATTGGATTTCGTTCATTTTGCAATGTAAGGACTCAAATAACACTAATCTCTGTGCATCCGCCAGAAACAAATGTAACTATAATCTATTTTTGTAAAAATATCTAACCTGTTAACTATGGTCAAACGTTAAAATCAATAAATTATAAAAAAAAATTTTGGAGAGAATGTAAACTTACCTGGTAGCAACTTTGACCATAACGTTAGTGGTGAATATATACGACGAGAAGAAAACCCAGAAGACGTCGTAGAGTAAGAGGCCGGTCAGCAGTAAAGTGGATACCTTTAGAGACGGTAGCCTGATGAGTGCGATGAAAGTCACACATAAACCCATACCCATAGCTGTAATAAATTAAAAAAAAAAACTACATTTATATTGTTCACTAGCGGACCCGGGGAACTTCGTTTCGCCTAGAAGTCGAATGTCAAATCATCGTCAATAGTCACAAAACCGACCAAGAGAGAGTCGGAGAGTTCTGAACAAAATTTCGTCAATCACAGATTTTTTGTTTTAAATTGAATGACGTTGACATTCGTTACGCGCGTTTTTTAAAATATGCAAAATTAAATGTATATTTTTCAATCTTTCTGAGAGATTTTCTTAATATTTGTTTCCGTAAGAACCTTGTACAGAGTATTAGAAAATTACAAAAAAAAAATAAGCCAAATCGGTCAAGCCGTTTTCATGTTATGTCGTGACAACGGAAAACGGGTTTCATTTTTATATATATAGATTAGTGTTCGAAACTAAATAGTTGTAGTTAAGTAATTGTACCAATAGATGTCGCCATCATATGTCGATTGCATCGCGATGCCAAGATTGCAGCGAAGGTAGTTAGGCCAATTGATTTTAATTTGTTATACGTGCGCATTTGGGAGGTGTGTAAGGGGAATCGAATAACATCTAACACTTGAGACATTCAAGCCAACCTCACCTGCACGTGGTGCACCCTGCTGAATAACGAACTAGGCAATGGCGAAAGCGGGGTGGTAGGGTTTTACAGCCTGACTGGGTCGCAACCACCATGTATATGGCGAAAAAGCCCGTCATAGAGATTCGCTTCTGCGGGTCGCGTTTCGGGATCAGCCTGTGCATATCCAGCATTTCGCAGGCCGGCATGACAGTGGCGACCGGCGATGGATAAAGTGTCACTCGGTGGTCGCCATCGTTTTTGGATTGTACTGTGCTTACCATCAGGCACAGTGCAGTCACTTTGCCGGATACTAACAGTGCTCGTGTTATTCAACTACCTGCACCCGAAATATTGAAAAGTAATAAGCAAGCAAATAAAAAGAAGTTCGAAGTTCTGCTACTATTAATAAAGATTAGGTAATGTAATAACAAATACCCATTAATTTTGCATGAAATAGAATAGAATCTAATAGATGTTCCGATCCCTATTAGCATACAACTGAGACAAGCGATGTTTTAACCGTCAAACCCGTTTTTATTTTTTATTGTAGCACGGCAAAGTGACTGCACTTTGCCCGATGGTAAGCACAGTACAGTCCCAAAAAAATGGCGACCACCGAGTGACAAACTATCCATCGCCGGTCGCCGTTGTCATGCCGGCCTGCGAATAACTGGATATGCACAGGCTGATCCCGAAGCGTGACCCGCAGAAGCGAATCACTATGACGGGCTTTTTCGCCATATACATGGTGGTTGCGACCCAGTCAGGCTGTAATACCCTACCACCCCGCTTTCGCCATTGCCTCGTTCGTTATTCAGCAGGGTGTTATTGAATTCCACACTACAATTAAAGCGAATGAGGTTAATTAGGAAACTCGTTTCTGTAAGGGGAATAGTGAGAGAAAAAAGACTCACCATCCATGAGTAGCCAATGTCCGGTGAGCACCCAGACGGAAACGATGGAGGCGGCGAGCAGCGCGGCCGCGACCTCCGGGGCGGAGTAGCGGCCGCAGAGCGGAGCCCTAACCCCCGACACGCCCGCGCTAGTCGCCAAGTACTGGCACAGCGGCGTACGCCAGCGCCGCGCACGCTATCACTACCACCACGACACACCGTAATAATTGTTTTCCCAACTTATAATCCTTTTATTATATGATGTTAATTAACTATTCGATATAAGATGGTAAACACGCTAAGCCCAGAGGAACTGGTTCTCAAGTACAACTCACAGTAAAATCCATTTTTATATATTATCCATTATTATATGTTATATTATTATATATTATGGTGCATGCTACTTTGCACTTTCGCCTGGAATTGATCGAGGGCGAGTCCGATCGCATCGGAAGAAAAGAGTCGACATCGATCGGATAATGCTCTGTTACGGATCAAAACACGTTTAGACGAAGTAGTGGTCATTCAATTATAGGCGGAAGTGCAAAGTAGCATCCAATACCGCGTATGCCTGTCTGTCTTTTCGCGATAAACTCTAAAACTACTAAACGGGTTTTCATGCGGTTATCACCAGATAATGAATAAAATAATAATGATGTTTCATGAGGAACGTTTTGGTGTATAATTTGTCAAGGATTTTTTTTTATTCTCAGGGCGGGATAACGTCTGCCGGGCCCGCTATTATAATATATAACTCAAAGAAAACCACCACCCTCTCACAGAAAACCGACGTGAAGTAACAGTGTTTGCATTGTTTCGTTTCGTTCGGTCAGAGAGAGCGCCGGAGACCCATCTCCCCTTATCCCTCTCTCTCCTCCTCCCCCCAAACACAGGCTGGTAACGCACTTTCAACTCTCCTGGTATTGCTAGTGTCTATGGACGGTGGTGATCACTTAACATCAAGTGACCCAACTGTTCGTTTGCCTCCTATAATATATATTTTAAAAAAAACACAAACAGGGATTATCAACTCGAGGGAGCCTAGCGGACTTAGAAATAACCAACCGACCAACATGCTATGCTCTCATCGTAATGTATTCTTCGTCGAAGGTTCCGACTCAGCCATAAGAATTCGAACCTACGTCAAAAACTTCTACAAGACTACTTCGCTTGCGTTAATGTAAATTGGACTTATCCTTCGAAAACGGTACTTTTTTTTATAGAAAATAGTACCTTACGTCCTTTTCCATACCCCTGACAGCGTGTATGCAAAATGTCATTATAATCGGTTCAATAGTTGAGGCGTGAAAGCGTAACTAACAAGCTCACATTCGGATCTATAATATTAATATGGATTGGCACGTCATCACAAATAGTTCACAGTAGGGATGGTCGATATTCATCTATGTTGAAGAAACATCGATGTTTAGCTGAAAATATTGAAGTTTTGATGTCGATAATATAGACACATCGATGTTTTGATTTCGATAACATCGATGTTATGAGAATAAAATATCGAAATGTCAATAGATTCTTTAGGGTCATCTAATGTTGCATGTACTATCTAGAGACTAGATAATTATCAAATTTAACTATTTCACAATAGTTATTTCTTTGAATTACCTTTTTTTTCAACGCTGGCCATATCCTGTACCAACAACGGAACGGACAATATGGAAAACACCCGATAAAGTTAGTTTTTTTACAGACAGTTTTAATTGTTAGCAAAAACATCGATGTTTTGCTATCGATATTTATCGAACATCGATACTTTTAAACCGATGTTAACAGTCATGTTTTTCTAATAATCGATCATCCCTAGTTCACAGTGAATTATTAATTAGAAACGGAAGTTGCATGCGCCGATGTAATTACACTGTGAAGTTAGCGTTAGCGTAATACGGAAGTTGCGCGCATCGATGTAACACATCACGAAGTTAGCTGGGCAAGATGTCGTACACTACGAGGTTAGCTTTAGTTTAAAACGAAAGTTGCGAGTAACGATAGAACACACCATGAAGTTACTTTTAGTTTAAGACTGAAATTGCGTGCCACAATGTAACACACAATATTAGTTGATATAAACGGTAAAATGGATAAAATTTGTAAAAAACATTATATATTCACACCATAGAAATAGAAGTTTTTTTTAATGGTGGTAGAGCCACGCTGAAACTATTATTGGTTTCAGCATGAATGGGTCGGCTCGTCCGGGGTAGTACCACCCTCTCATAGAAAACCGACGTGAAGTAACAGTGCTTGCATTGTTGCGTTTCGTTCGGTCAGTGAGAGCGCCGGAGACCCATCTCCCCTCCCCTCTCCTCTCTCCTCTCCTTTTCCCTCCCCTAACCCTTCCCTCCGAAAGATGGCAACGCACTTACGACTCCTCTGGGGTTGTTAGTGTGCATGGATGGTGGTGATCACTTAACAGCAGGTGACCCACCTGTTCGTTTGCCACATATGACAAAAAAAAAAAAAAAAGAAGTTCTGACGTGTGTACTTATACCTTTTTTTAAAAATACTACCATACATTTAGTGTTTTATCAAAATATAAGCAGATATCAAATGATGATGTTGACTAGGATATGTCAGGCTAAACTTATAGAAATACCGGTTCTCAAATACAGCTATAGATGCTTAACAATACACTTTCAACTTCAGAGTAGTAGCTGGCCAGGGAGGCATTACAATACGTTGTATTACCAAGCATACCCATAGTTTATAAATACTCCACACCATTCGAGACACTAATTTCACTGCAAAACTTGGAATTCCAACATTTGTTACCAAACAGAATTTCAATTGCATGCCGTTTGGTGTCACAAATGGCCGCCAAAGTGACACCAAAAGTTGGTAGAAAGCAAAATTTATTATCACATTTTAATGATTTTTTTAAACGGACTTCACACTTTAAACTAAGAATCCAAATGGCAATCGTTGCCTCCAATGCGACTGCAATTCAGTTGCAACTGTTATTCTCCAAAGTTGGTTGTTAATTAGGCGTCCATTTAACACTGTAGTTTCACATCAATTTGCAGTACAATGTGCGCTAATAAAGCGCTTTATTGTCGAGTACTCTGGACCACACTTAGATGAGAGAAATATACCTTCTACTATTCAATATCTACAATCCGACCTTTTTTTTTAGAACAAAACAATAACCTTCATGATTTTTTTTTTATGTCATAGGTGTCAAACGAACATGTGGGTCACCTGATGTTAAGTGATCACCACCGTCCATGGAGACTAACTACACAGAGGAGTCGCAAGTGCGTTGCCACCCTTTGGGGGGAACGGTTAGGGGAGGGAGAGGGAGAGGAGAGAGGAAAGGGGAGGGGAGGTGGGCCTCCGGCTCTCTCACTGACCGAACGAAACGGAAAAATGCAAGCACTGTTACTTCACGTCGGTTTGCTATGAGAGGGTGGTACTACATACATAAATTATTCTACGCTTTCACTTCTTCATTGCAATAAAACCTTTTTGTAGGTGGTTGAGCCACGCTGAAGCTATTATTGGTTTCAGCACGAATGAGTCAGCTCGCTCGAGGTACTATCACCATCTCATGGAAAACCGACGTGAAGTGAAGCACCGGAGGCTCTCCTCTCCGCTACCCCCTCCCTCCCTTTCACCCAAACACAGGCTGACAACGCACTTTCCACCTGTTCGTTTGCCTGCTATGACATTAAAAAAAACCCTCTAAATCTGCAAACTTGCCCTTGTGAATTTTAAATAAAGGATTAATTTCTTAATAAAAATTGTCAGGGTCCATAATATCAATAAATACCGACTACAACCCTGGACGAATACTCGAGTAACACACTAACATAATCTCGGAAAACAAATTCACTCACCGGCCGTAGCGATTGCGACGAGCGTCTGCATTGAGTCGAAGAAGAAAAACATTATTAGCAAAGCCACCGATGAGCCGAGAGGGAAACATAACGCTTGCATTGTGTTTAAAGTTTGTATGCCTGGAACAAATTGAATACAGTAATATTAATTAGTGGTGTGTGAACAGAGCTTAACTGCCATAATCCATATACGATCATCCTTCGGGGTGTCTATTTTCAATCTCTAACATTGTGATATTTCAGCGAAGAAGATTCGTTGAAAAAAGAATTATTAAACTATCTTTACGATAATATTTAGCATTTTGGAGACAAAAAATAAAAGTGGTATTTCTGAACTTAAACATTTTTAGCAACCGTAAGATCGCCGGGATTTTAAATATTGTCACAATCTGTACGAACTCGTTTATTGCAAATAAACAATGAATGAAACATCGGCCATGGTAATCAATATCAATGTAGTTCTAGAAGTATTCCGTTTCGACTGTGTCGCATCGTTCGAATAACGACGTCAGCCTTCCAGAACTTTCCACCCTCCTTATATGAAAGATGTCTAAGTGCGCTACAGTTTGTCACTGTAGAATCCTAATCTATACATTGGAGTGAATACGAATAGAAACAAAAAGAAGGTGTTTTATGCAGACTGCGATTACAGCATTATAAGGTCAAAGTGTAACTGTAGTGTATGTGAGAGTGAATCTGTTCGGCGTTCACGTATGTAGGTAAAAATATGTGTAACTGCTTTACTCACCGCTAACAGTGCAAGGAGTTATCGGCTTGCCACCTAACAGGGATGCCTCTCGCTCCTTCTCGGCACGTTCCCGCGCTTCCCTCTCCATATTTAAAGAGCGAAAACTGCCGTACACTATGAGCAGCATTGAGATCAAACACGCAGACACTCTACAAAACAAACATATTATGTTTAAATCACGAATACACTAAATTCATAACACTATCAGAGGAAGCCTGGATAGATTGTTGCACTGCTTAACAAAGCATATTTAATAAAACGTACATTTGCTATTCACTATTACGGCGTCCATTGGTCCATAGGGGTACAAATTTTTCCTTTAAATATTATGTGTAGTGAGTATTTACTGTACTAATATTGTTGAATGTAGACGAAAGGAACATGAAGTATGGCGAATAGACACGTAGAGATAATCCATTTATTTTTGTTGTTGATAACACACTAGATTTCACCAATAAGCAAATTTATAGTATTACTAACATTTGTACGTGACTTCGGTCGTGTTATTGTATATTTATCATACTCTTCGAAGACAACACTTTTTTCTGGACGAAAGATAAATTAAAAAAGAAAAAACTTTTGATAGACCGAACCGATTTTAATGAAACAAAGATTAAATATTACTGGAATATATGCTTTATGATTTTCATGGTGATGTTTTATCCTGAACGCAGTACTTTAGCAGTGATGTCTGTCTAAACAAACAGACAGACAGACATTTGTAAAAATGATTGAAATGTATTTTATTACTAATTCCTAGACACCTGCAACCATTTTTTTTACAAATATCTTAAAAATACAGACACGTTAGATTATGCTAAATCATTTCTTTGAACATTTATGTATATAAATATTATTTTTCCTCACAATAATTTTGATGTATATTCCAATTCGAGATGTGTAAAGGTCTATAAAATCATATCCCATATACACTTCTAGAATATGATTTCAAACAAGGATTCTAAGAAAATGATAATTATTGACACGCTGAAATAATTTAGTAACGCTTAAAAATACAAGGCAAACCGGTGAATTGTTATGCAAAATTGTATTGTTCTTCCCATCTGAAATTACGTTCGTCTCTTTATCTTGTATTCTAGAATAAATTATCCGATACTATGTAACAATTGGAAAATGTTATCTGTGGAAAATATAGTCTATGGATTTGTATATCTTAGTGATTTTCAGATTAGAAACATTGTGTAATCTGTTCTTAATAATATTGTAAATACGAATATGAGTTTATTTTTTTTATTTTTTTATGTCATAGGTGGCAAACGAACAGGTGGGTCACCGGCTGTTAAGTGAACACCACCGTCCATGGACACTAACAACACCAGAGGAGTCGCAAGTGCGTTGCCATCTTTTGGAGGGATGGGTTAAGGGAGGGAAAGGGAGAGGAGAGAAGAGAGGGGAGGGGAGGTGGGTCTCCGGCGCTCTCACTGACCGAACGAAACGCAACAATGCAAGCACTGTTACTTCACGTCGGTTTTCTATGAGAGGGTGGTACCACCCCGGGCGAGCCGACCCATTCATACTGAAACCAATAATAGTTTCAGCGTGGCTCTACCACCATTAGATTAGATAGATTAGTTATTTATTTCAACCAGATAAAAAAAGTAATGTTCCACAGGAATAGGTCAAATTCACATTAACGTGAACAATTCCGCGGGCAAAAGCTACCTTATGAATATAATTTTTTTAATGTTTAAACTTATTACACACGCTTGGGACAAATAATTACCTTTTTATTAGACACAGGTGTATATACCTATATTTTTTTATTAATTCTGTTCTATTCGGCCGTACCAATAAAGTTAGAACGTACAACCGTTAGCCGCAACCCTGAGTTCCCAGAATTAGTCTAAGCAACATAATATAACGCTTTCCTATGAAAGCATCAAGAGAAAATATAAACCAAACTTCGCACAATATAACGCACGATCTTTATATCAAAGTGAGAGGATGAGTTTTATTAAACAGTACAATATTAATATCGGGGATGTGGGTGTGTATTGTGATACAGTATTCTGTCAAAATCGATACTAGACTGTTTAAAAAACTGTGTTTAGTAGTTACGCTATTTGTGTTTTTAGATTTAAGAGTTTTAATCGTATATAGATATCAGTTACAATGGGACTGACACGTCAAAAATGATAAAAGTCCCTTAAAAAAATAAAGAGAAAGAAAGGAAAATTATATATTAATAGGTGAAGCCTAAACTTTGTATCCCTTTCTAACGGAATTGGGCGAACGGAAAAACGTGAAATTTGGCATAGTTAATGTTTATATGGAGGAGAAGTGCAGAAAGCTATTTATTTTATATAAAATGCATTAGAAGTACATTAAATTAATTAAAATATGCCTTACTCACACTACTGCTTCAATTTTACACAACATATACACACATGTAAATAAAAAATACATTTTGACATCTGTCAATAAAGGACTTCAAAAAAGGTTGTGAAGGAGGTTGCTATGCTCTACTGTATGTATTATGTTACTCTTACGTTTCAATTACCCTTTTTCATTCTACATTCTACAATAATATTATAACACAATACCCTTTGACAAAAAAACCCTAATAAAATTCAAACTTAAAATCAATGAACTATGGTTGAATGTCGAATGGCACCGACTTCCAATACATCTCTAGGTAGCACACATATTCATATGTTTTATTTCATTTGGTTAATTTGATAAACTATTTATTTTCCGCTTTTTAGTGCCTTATGGGTTTTTGATTGATATTGAAGTCGGTTAATACTTTTTTTTGAAAATTTACTTTTTTAAATCAGAAATGCCTTTTATATAGCTTGTAACTCGTTACGAAAAAGTTAGAGAGCACCCGTTAAGTCTAAACTAGAGTATTAACACACAAAACAACATTATCTGAAAACAATTTTCTTTTTAACATTAACTTGACTAGTTATTGTTAAATAATTTCTATCTTACCGACATATAACATGATACAAAAATCATTTTGCAATTTAGCAAAACATAAGTTTTTATATATTAAAAATCGTGAAATAATATTCATAAAAGGATAGTTTACGAAAGGAAATAACCATGACATAATCAAAAACAAAATATTACGATTATTTTTTTCAGGAAAAAGAGCGCTGTTTTCTATACTAATCTATACTTCTACACTAATATTATAAAGAGGTAAAGTTTGTGAGTGCGACGTTGTAGGGGGTAATCTCAGGAACTATTGGTCCGATTTGAAAAATTCTTTCAGTGATAGGCTATATATCATCACGCTAAGAACAATAGGAGCGGAGCACCAATGAAGAATGTTTCAAAATCGGGGTTTTTTTCATCTTGAGAACTTCCGCTGCGTGTTAGCGTTAGCCCAAAGTAACTATAAATGTATGTTAAATGAATAAATGAATAAATGTTTATATTCAATACATACAAAAATTAAACATTCAAAATCATATAGCATCTGACCCACCGCTATAAATGTATCAGATCATAGAGACGAACTTCTTAGCATTCCATGGATTCACCGTGCGGGTGCCGGGTCCATCGTGTGGCCGAGGGTGAAACTCACGAGCAGTTCCCAGGACTTGCGACCCAGGTGTAGGTTTAAGGAGGCCCCCTTTGAGATGCGCATCAACGCTCACCTCCACTGCACGAGTTTCCCGCCCTGCCTAGCCAAATTTGGTAGGAGCCTTTGATACTCGTTCTAAAATAGAACTTACTGCAGTTCTCGACAGGCCAAGGTCCTTCAGAAGGTTGTAGAGAGATTTTGCTGGTATACCTCTCGCTCCTACTTCTAGCGCGTATAAATTAACCACATAGCCATTTTTATTTAGTTCGTTAGTTAGATCGTAATATTTATTTAATTTGATTGTGTGGTCTTTAGGAATGTAAGTTCATATAAACTTATGTAAAATGTCATTGTATCTTGCGAGTTTGTAGGCTCCTATATTTGATACACGTAATTTATAAGAACTTGTAAAAGAGTTCTTGTTACGAGCTCGTAGGTTTCTGACATTAGATAAACAGAACACAGGTGTCCTCTAACAATCGTACTCAACACGTTTTGCTACCTAACTAACAGTATATTTGTTACAAACCCAAGTACGACAATTAACACGAACGATTTAGACACGCATGTATGTATCGTTTAATAGACATTTTTTGCGTAACTTAACAATAACGCATTTATCGAAGTAGCAATAACCTTCAATAAATTAATTTGACTAATTTTAATAGAAATCGAATGGCTCAGTGCATAGCATGTTTAGATACCGCGTCGATGGACGTGGGTTCGAATATCTCGGTTCGTCCGGGGTAGTACCACCTTCTCACAGAAAACCGACGTGAAGTAATAGTGCTCGCATTGTTGCGTTTCGTTCGGCGTGGAAGCGCCGTAGGACCACCTCCCCTCCCCTGCCAACCCCTCTCCACTCCTCCCCTCAAACACAGGCTGTCAACGCACTTGCGACTCCCCTGGTTTTGCTAGTGTCTATGGACGGTGGTGATCACTTAAAATCAGGTGATACAAAAAAAAAATCCTTGTAACTGAGTCGGATCTTTCGTTGAAGGAAAACATGAAAAAACCGTAGCGTGGCGATACGGCTTTTGTAAGCCCGCCAGGCTGGTTTTCAATATGACCATTTTTTTACGTAGAGAGGAATCCTACGTGACACACTCAAGAGACCCGGGGAGCTTGAGTAACGTCGACCGAACTACTACTAAAAGTACCTAGCAGAGTAGTGACCGACGACGACTTTTACCGACTAGAAAACTCTACGATGAATCGTACGCCGTACTATGGGAGTGGCCTGTGATCACGCAAGCATGCTCCGGAGAGGCCGTTGCCGCTGGCCACACAACGCCCCTAGACAGCGGTCTGGCTACCTAGTATACTCAAGTTGAAAATCTGTCGCCAAGCACATAAGTGTGTTCCGGCGCGGCGGCTACATTTTTTTAAATGTGGCACGGCAAAATGACTGCACTATGCCTGATGGTAAGCACAGTACAATCCAAAAACAATGGCAACCACCGAGTGACACACTATCCATCGCCGGTCGTCACTATCATGCCGTCCTGCAAAAAGCTGGATATGCACAGGCTTAATCCCGAAACGCGACCCGCAGAAGCGAATCACTATTACGGGATTATTCACTATATACATGGTGGTTGCGACCCAGTCAGGCTGTGATACCCTACCACCCCGCTTTCGCCATTGCCTCATTCGTTATTCAG
>MU158816.1:514049-604596 GCA_015888305.1 Antheraea pernyi
CTGCTGGAACCAGTAATATTGTAGACATTTAGGAATAAATAATAAAATACATTTCAATCATTTTTACAAATGCCTGTCTGTCTGTTTGTATAAACAAGCATCATTGCTAAAGTACTGGGTTCACAATAAAACCACATATAAGCAAATCATAAAGCATATCCTCAAGAATAACATAGTCTTTGTTTCATTAAAATCGGTCCACTCTATCAAAAGTTATTGTAATTTAAATGACGGTTCGAGGTAAGTACGAGAGAGGAGTAGTGATCTATACTAACTTTATAAAGCTGGAGGGTTTGTTTGTTTGGTTAAACGCGCTAAGGGCGGACCGTTGGGGCGGCTCTACAAGGTTGATTAGCTTAAACGATCCCTTGCCGCCCCCACAAAACGGTCTGTCGGTACACCGTGGGGTTTTAGTCCGTGCGACTCACGGATGGTGGCGGTGACGGGAGGGTGGCGTATTCATAAGGGATTTCCTCACGTTAAAAAAAAAAAAAAAAAACTACTGGTCCGATTTGAAACATTCATTCGGTGTTAGATAGCTCATTTATCGAGGAAGGCTATAGGCCATATATCATCACGCTAACACCAATAAGAGCGGAGCACCAATGAAGAATGTTTCAAAATCGGGCTGTTATTTTCCTTTTAGCTGCGTGTTAACGTTAGTATATTATATACGTTGCCATGGTAACGTGGTAACTTTCTATCGCAAACATTTTTAAAGTTTATTCTGTAACACTACATAGCTCATTTATCGAGAAGCTATAGGATATATCATCACGTTAAGACCATAATAGGAGGGGAGCATCAATGATGACTATTTCAAAATCGTTTTTTTCCTTTGGGAGCTGCCGTTACGTATCAGTGTTAGCCCAAAGTAACTATTCCAAGCGTACGAAGTCGCGGACAGAAGCTATCCATAATATCAGTTAGGACACAATCGTTCGTAATTATTAATTTACAAGCTATATGATCCGGGCCACTGACGTATTTATTAAAACGATAAAATCAACGTCGTCGCTGTATTCTTGGAATTCGCCAACTATACCGTTAATGGCAAAACGGTCCGATATAGAAGTGTTCAGTAAAAAACTTACCTATAGTATATTATGTCTATTTTAGGTAGGTAGGATTTTATATTCTATTTCAGTAAAAACTAAATGATAAACTCAATCGTCAGGTTTATAACATTTCGTAATTTTTACGAAAAAACAATTAGTCAGTCATGTTTGGCATCAGAT
This sequence comes from Antheraea pernyi, assembly GCA_015888305.1. NCBI lineage: Eukaryota > Metazoa > Arthropoda > Insecta > Lepidoptera > Saturniidae > Antheraea > Antheraea pernyi. Next base: position 515,288 of record MU158816.1, read on the forward strand.
TTTCAACTAGATCAAATAAAACCATACATTAATTAAAAAAAAAACTCATTAACAAAAGAAAAAAAAAACGTAAGAGATCTATTTTTGGATAACCGATCCTCTAGACCTCGATGTTTTCATAAATCGATCCCACAGACAACACTTTCGATCAATTTAAAAATAGTTTTTTTTTTTTGTGAAGAATTACGGTTCTTACTACATTTATAAAACAATGTCCTCTGCCGCGTCTGTCTATCCGCGATAAACTCAAAACTACTGAACGGTATTTCATGCGGTTTTCACCAATAGATAGAGTGATTCATGAGAAAGGTTTAGGTGTATAATTTGTCAAGATTTATTTAATTATCAGGACAGGACAACAACAACCCGCTAGATATGCATATAAACCTTTCTAAAGAAACTATGTAAAGTCTAAACGATAGTGAAAACCGGATCAAAATGCATTGTGTAAACTGAATTAAGTGAATACACATGTAAAAAGTTACATTGTTGTATAATATCAATATATATGCCATAAACGGTAAATTTGAACGTATCACAACGGAAATACAGCGTAACTATACGAGTAACTGTGTAAACAAAACAAAAGACTAAACCAGAACAATGATAATATAACATTACATACGAGTGTAGTCAACAGCCTATTGACCCCAGCCTAATTAAATGAGGGAGCCGTCTCGCGAACATCTCTCTAATGAAATTTAATAGCTTGTCCGAGAATCGTTCAATTAACTACGTGCCTCTCTAACTTTGACAATAACGACACGTATTTTATTTATTTCCAATAATAAACACTCTGGTGATAGCTTTCTTCCTATACGGTATTGAGTCTACACTTATACTTTTCATACCGGAACTGCTTTGCTATCCTTATTTGATTATTCAAAATGAGAAATACACTAAGTTATTCTTTAGGATCCAGGCTACCCTTATGCTAGAGATTGGTGCGATCGGTTCAAAGGTTTAGTCGTCGTAAATAATTATTGTTCAATGGTTGGAATTCAACCATAGTTATTTTGTTTTATAGGTACACCACCTCCCCGGAGGAAAGGGTGGGTTATGTCCGACTCACACGAACTAAAACCCCACGGTGTACATCTGCCGCTATTGTTGGGACGACACGAGCTCTTTATAGACTTAATCGTGCCGCCCCAGCGTGTGGCCCAGCGACAGAAAACGCCACCGCCAGGCCCCGTCTTATCAAGAGACAGCCGTGTACACACCGGCCATGTCCTTCATCCGCTGGACCTGTGCAATGGGAAGATGGGTCCCCTGACCCATCTTCCCTAGGTCCAACTACGGTGGCGGAGAGGGCCGCATAGAAGGTCGCCCGCACGGGCCCTCTCCGCCGCCTCCTTCTGCGAGACGACTTTCTAACAGAAGGAGGTCACAACATTCCATACATCCTCGCTGTGATGTGATCGCTCAGACAGCGTGTGCTGCGCGATGTCCGGTTCAACGCCACACTCGTGGCATACGGCGGTTGACTCCCTGTGCTCAGAACAACCGAAGGAAACTGAGTTATGCAGACATCTAGAGATTCTTGTATGACTGTGGTCTTGCCAGATTATAAAGCACTCACTAGTGCATCCCTTAAGTCCTACCAATTACATGTAAGTGACCATTGAATCATCGGATGCGAATGAGCAGGTGGCTTGTTACTGGTGTAAATCTACGAGTCAAATCAAATGGAGGTCTGTGGCTATGTGCACATTACTCAAAATTAATGGATAGATTTTGATCATTATTGAAGTTAACGTCTTTTGGCACACTTGAGAGAAATTATGAGAGTGATTTTAAATTATAGGTGTATGTAATATGGTGGAGAATGAAAATGTATTATGATTATTGTTTGGTATCTTACTTAATTCTGTATAGATAATCAAATAAAATGAAATAATTATCCGTATATAGAAAATTAATTGTAATTGCATACAAAGTTTTTTTTTTAATTAAAACGTTGTCAACTGCGTTAATGTCTTTTTTTAAGATAAAGTAGTGTAACTTGTTATAAGCACGATGGTGTGTTTTCTTGCCTTGGAGAAATAGTGACAAGCGTTGTTATACTTTTATTTGTTCTTTTGTTTATAAAATATGTTGTTAAAGCCGAAGTAGCGGGCATTAGATAGAATATCATATAATGTAACTAAATAGTACCGACATCAGTAACCTTAATATGAAACAAATAATTGTTAGTATCAATTATATTATGAGTAAAAAGCTGTAGATGCCGCGTCAATCCGCCCGTAACTAAGCAACATATAACTATTTCTTTTTCACCACCGATATTGAGAATATGCCACCTTACTTCCACATTTTATCTAAGACAGCGTGGCGTTACAATATCACTTTACGTATGTGTGCGTTATCGTGACCTTTGTTTTGTCAAGATATCATATTGGTGACGTATCTACAGCTTTTTGGTTATAATATCATTGGTCAGTACCAGTAACACCATTGAGCAAGTCTACGAATTAATGTGGAAAAGGCAAGGTTTATAATAATTTTCACGTCCACGCGCGGAGAGACGCAGCAGAATACAAGATCAACATTGAGAAAGTTGGTCAATTTACCAGAACACCATCGCTTTACGAATTCGATTCTCGTGTATTCAAATCAGGTACATTGTTTAATTTCCCTTATTTCTCGTTACTTCAAATTTATACTTTGCTCTTCACATAATACCAGCCTAGGCGCCCCTCGGCAGCGGCTCAAGCCGACCTAGGGACCGAAGGGACCTAGCCGTTCCCTCCGCGTGGAGCCCTTGAGTACGCTGCTCATGCGATACAGTGACACAAAATCCTTAAACCATTGCAACAACATTACACATGCCACCTCCACACACGTGCACGCACACATGCTGACACATGAAAGTGGAAGGGTTTTATTTTTTCCCTTATCAAACTGAAATAGTTTAGGAAAGATTATCCGACACAAAATACATATAAGAGTTGTTGAGGTATGTATGCTTGGTACACATATATGTTTCAACAACTCATATAAGTATGAATATATGGCTTAGCTGAGCTCAGATAGATCGCGAATTGCATGAGTCAGGCAACAGCCCAAGCCGAGGTGTGCCGTGCACCTTTGAGCTAGTTGTCAAATAAAATCGGCTGAGTGCCTTAAGCGCTCGCCTTAGTAGTCCGGTGAAGCTGTTAACACCTTACTAGGTCAATAGGGTAATAAGTTCGAGAAAAAAAAAGCCTAACATAATAGCAGCGAAATTATTAATGCTTAGGCACAGATTACTCATCGTTTGCAAGTATATTTTCACGCACCTTACTAATAATATAAATGCGAATGTGATTTTGTTGATTTGTTACACTTTCACGCCTTAATTACTTCACCGATGATCTTGGAATTTTGTATACATGTTGTTAAAGTACTGTTCTCAAGGGATACGTGAAATCTATATTAACGTACAAACAAAAACTATCTACCCCGTCAACACGGAAAAAAGTATAACCCAAACTTGGACTTGTAACTATTGGACAAAAGTGGATAATTTTAGAAACTCTAACTCTAATTTCAATAGTAACTAAGCTCAAATTTTATCATTCATATAACATGTTTTTTTTTAGATTTTCCGTTTCTATACACCAAGAACGATGTTCAAATTTTGCCTCCCATAGGTTTTTTCTTATGATCTTCATTTTTTTATACCATAGGAGGCAAACGAACAGATGTGTCACGCGATTTTAAGTGATCACCGCCGTCCATAGACATTAGCAACACCAGGGGAGTCGCAAGTGCATTGCCAGCCTGTGCTTGGGGGCAGGGAAAGTGGGTCTCCGCACGTACAAAGTTTGTAGAACTTAAAAAATAACGTAAAATATTAGGAACGGCTAGAATTGGATTCAGCTCAATTTGAAATGGACTACACAAATAACACAAGATTATGAATAAAATAGAAAAGCCTATACATGACATACTAAGATCTCGTCAAGAAGTCCTCAATTCTTTGGTTTCCATTCTATTTAATTACACGTTCGTACAGTAAAAGGAACATTTGGCCTTATTATTTTCGTCAGTAGACCCGTACGTAGCCAGGGCGCACAGCTAGTGTACAAATAAATATATTCAAAAAGTTCCGAATAATAAAAATGTTAGTTTCGTCTGGCACAGTCTAGTGTATGCTACGTTATAGTCAATGTCACGAGTGACACTATAGAAGGCTGTAGATCGTCTCGCCAGCTTCAACTTAGCACCTCCTTTTATGAGACGTTATTTTAACCAATGAGTATTTATTGTTTTCCGTAAAGATTCAACTGTTAAGTATAAATTAAAAAAACAATACTGGCCAGTATTGCAAATAATATATAGTCACTTAAAAAAATGTCAACCGACTTCTTTCAATGGTTTTTTTGAAGCGGAACATCCTGTGGCACGGTAGACAACATTTTCATAAATGTAAGGCACGTTTAACGCATAGCGAAAATTTTACCCTACCGTGCAATTACGTACAAAAATGAGTAAATGTATAATTAAGTATCTACACTATAGGATTTCCTTTAGTACATAGTTTATGAGCATTCTCATATATACATACATCTATATACAAATCGGCAGTAGTAAAACAGATAAGAACATCTCTCACCTCTATTTCTCATCCGATTGTCGTCATTTTTATCACGCTTTTATTAGCTTCACCTGTATGTATGTATGTATGAATGTTTGTAACCGACCCCTTTGAGCTCGATTTTGTCCTACTTTGAACGATCAGATTTAATTCAAACTTTGCACACCTGTCAAAGGTCAATGACAATGCAATAACCAAAAAGTTAAAATAACCAAAAAAAAAAGTAAAAAAAAATAACTAAAAAAACACAGTGACGCATGTTAATATCAGCACCTCCAGATATCAGTATTTTTATCATTTTTTTGTCACTTTTTACAAAAATATACATTTATTTCTAATTTACACTATTCTTGTTCTAAATTTATTAAATTTTATTTTCTGTTTTTTTAGTTGGATTTTTTATGAAAGCGTGTTTTTTTTGTTTTTATTTAACTATTATTTATTGTTCAGTAGCTAGTTATAACAGCAACATCATCCGATCGCCCTATATTCCTAGCACTATAACAATAAAGATTGTTATGCTGACGATATGTCGCCGCTCGCCCACACACCGGACATCGGATGATGTATGATGGGAATGCATAGTCTACAATTAAGCTATAGAGTTTAAGAAAGCCAGTCTGTATTTAACCATATAAGAAATCGGTCGAATTAAAAATTCAATTCGTGATTTAATTTTGTATTTTTAAAAACGCTACGGCTGTTTCCCCAAGTTTGACTGGCGCAGCCTTGTGGATTTTTCGCGAATTTTCCGATCGCTATAATCGTAAACCCCGAAATTGGTTTCGCGAGTAGCGACGCGAACGCGAAAACACGAACCAAATAAATTAGTCTCCCTGTGGGAAACTAGACTGTACGCGTACACCAGACTCAGGAGGACATGGGATCGAGCGGCTGGTGAGTAGACCTTTTCACTTCCCGTTTTTCATTTTCCCAGTCTTTTCCATATTTTTCCATCAACCTAAATCGTTGATATTACTGATTGCGTTTATCTGATTTTGTTTACACACATATCGGTAAATTATTGATTCTCGCGATTAGTTTGTGTAGTTATAAGTAAGTAAGAGTAAAATGGAAGCTAATTTGGCAGCAGCACGACGTGCTAATAATAATTTTCAAACTGTTCCAGCAGAAGTTTTATGTATAATTCCGAAATACGATGGTGATGAAAAATTATTAAATTTATTTTTATCTAAATGTGAGTATGTACTTAGCGGAAGTAGGATTGCGGGAAATGCGTCACAAGAACTTTATTTATTCCATTTATTAAGCAGTAAGCTTACCGGAAAAGCTGCTGCTCTACTTAGTGATAACCCGACTATATCAACTTGGGAACGTTTAAAAGACGTTCTAACTCAACATTTTGGTGACCCACGTTCGGAAGAATGTGTAGCGCTCGAACTTGAGTCTATTAAGCTTAATAACGGCGAATCGTACATCCAGCTCTGCCATAGAATACAAGACACGCGAAGTTCGCTATTTTCAAAAGTTAACAGACTTACCGATGAAGGAGTCAAAGCCGCTAAAATGATAATATACAACAACATGGCTTTAAATGTATTTTTATACAATTTACCCGAGGAATTAATTCGAATAGTACGTTTGAAAGGATGCTCCAGCTTGGAAGAGGCTCTTAGCGTTGTAACGGAAGAAGTAAACTTCCAAGCTCAGTACAAATTTTACAGACACATAATGCACAAATTCCGATTATATATAATCCTCCCTATGAAATAAACCTACCGCCGCGATCTGAGACGCTTAACTCGCTTAAATCCCGGTAAACCTTCAACACGGAGATGCAATAGTAGATTTCTTGCAGTTTCAGGAAGGGGTGCGAATGCCTACTGCCCTTATTAAATGCGATAACTTCTTTGCGGATACGGTCATACAAAATACGTTAGACGAAAAGATAGATATAATATTTAAGGAACCGTTTGAAGTAACAACATTCAAAAACGAAGACTGTGAGGTAAACATAGTTAAAGACGACGCGATGATTGATGAGCTGCTGAAAGAAAATTTGAACAAATTACGCCTTGATCATGTAAACCAGGAAGAACATGGATGTATATCAAAACTTTGCTATGAATATAGAGATATATTTTATTGTGACAAGATACCATTATCTTTCACCAATCAAATAAAGCACAATATCAGGACAACTAATGAAGACCCTATCTATATTCGACCTTACCGTCATCCCCCTTGCCAAAATGAAGAAATACAAAACCAAGTACAGAAACTGTTGGAAGATAATGTTATACAGGAGTCCTACTCACCCTGGAGTGCACCAGTACACCTGGTACCCAAAAAAATGGACGCATCAGGAGTACGAAAATATAGAATGGTAATTGACTATCGACGCCTTAACGAGATCACGATTGATGATAAATATCCGCTGCCAAACATATCCGACCTTTTTGACAAGTTAGGTAAATCTCAATATTTTAGTACTATTGACCTGGCGAGCGGATATCATCAAATAGAGGTAAACGAAGCGGACAGAATGAAAACAGCATTTACAACCCAAACTGGACATTACGAGTTCAAAAGGATGCCCTTTGGCCTGAAAACAGCACCCGCAACGTTCCAAAGAGCAATGGATAGTGTGTTGCGAGGCTTACAAGGTATACATTGCTTGGTATATCTTGATGACATCATAGTATACTCTTCCAGTCTCCAGGAGCACGTTGATAAGCTTCGCAAAATATTTGACCGACTTAGAGAAACAAACCTCAAAGTTACACTTGACAAATGCGAGTTCCTAAGGAAAGAAGTTCTCTACTTAGGCCATACCATTACTAAAAATGGCCTTATGCCCAACAACGATAAAATTAAAGCCGTTTTAGACTTTCCGTTGCCGAGAACAACCACCGAAATCAAGAGTTTTCTTGGTTTGGTGGGCTACTACCGTAAATTTATCAAAGATTTTGCCAAATTAACACAACCTCTGACGTCATGTCTCAAAAAGAAAAATAAAATTGATTATACGAAATCAGAATACATAGAAGCGTTTGAAAGGTGTAAAGAAATACTAACAAACGCACCACTACTACAGTTCCCTGACTTCTCCAAACCTTTTGTCCTTACGACGGATGCATCCAATGTCGCTTTGGGAGCTGTCCTCTCCCAAGGACCAATTGGAACCGATAAACCTATAGCCTATGCAAGCCGCACGTTAAACGACGCCGAAACACGGTACAGTACCATCGAAAAGGAGCTTTTGGCAATAGTATGGGCTACAAAACACTTTCGACCTTATTTGTATGGGAAGAAGTTTACCATTTATACGGACCATAGACCACTAGCTTGGCTTAACTCGATAAAAGAACCGAATAGCAAACTGACAAGGTGGAAACTGCGTTTAGAAGAATTTGATTATAACATTGTGTACAAAAACGGAAAACAAAACTGTAATGCCGACGCATTATCCCGAATTAAAATTAACATGTTAGGTGAAACCGACGACGTGTCAATGAAAGTTAACGTAGATGAAAAAGAACAAAAACTCAAACGCCACATAACTGCCGTCACAAAAGAAATAACACGACTAAGCAAAGGCGAAAACAGCGATTCTGACGTCTCTATATCACATCAAGATACGTCACCTGTGATCGAAATCTCATCCGGACTCAGGAAAAACTGTTAGTATCTCATCGACAGTAGGTGACGGCCGAAGGTCACCCTATTCGATTCCTTCGCTTGGCAGTACCACAGCAACAGCATCGGAAAGACCAAGCAACGAAAGTATAGATACTGTACACTCAGCCCGCGATATGGATACAGACGGTATGCCTATCCTTCAGGAAGCTATAGACACGAAACCAAATCAAATAATTGTATATACCTGGAACAGAAATGAGTTAACGGTTAAAGATTTGTCAAAACCCAAACGACGAATATTGGAAGTACACTTACCTATAGATAACACGGATTTAGTTAAAAGATTCCTAAAGGAATACACAAGACCTAAAATAAAACATTTCTTTTATTTCGAAAATGAATTACACCGCAAACAGTTTTCAGATGCTACTATGAAGCTTTTCCAGAAGGGGTCAGTAAAGTTTTACGAATGTACAAAGAGAGTCGTCTTTATAGAGCGAAAACCCATCAGTCTTGATGGAATCGACCTGGTCGACATCCAGTTCATGAATTATTTAGTGCAGAAAAGTGAAAGTGAAAATTATAATGATAAAAGTGAAAATAATGGTGTTTTAGATAATAAGAGTATTAGCGTATTACATTCAATATTCTATGTCCTCATGCTTATTTTTGTGATTATGTTAGTTTGTAAAAATAGAATTAAGAAAATATGTAAAAGGGATGAAAATCGAGATCATCCCCACCCTGAGGATGACCTCGAACTTACGGAGGGAGGAGTTATAACAGCAACATCATCCGATCGCCCTATATTCCTAGCACTATAACAATAAAGATTGTTATGCTGACGATATGTCGCCGCTCGCCCACACACCGGACATCGGATGATGTATGATGGGAATGCATAGTCTACAATTAAGCTATAGAGTTTAAGAAAGCCAGTCTGTATTTAACCATATAAGAAATCGGTCGAATTAAAAATTCAATTCGTGATTTAATTTTGTATTTTTAAAAACGCTACGGCTGTTTCCCCAAGTTTGACTAGCTACTGACGAGCTTTAGTGTCATCAATAAAAAAACAGTTTTTTTTCTTGAATGTCGAAGTTCGACCACTGGGCGAGCACTCGTATGAGTAAATGTATAGTTAAGTCTTTATACTACTGGACTTCGTATAATATATAGAGCATTCTCATATATACTATACATAATATAATTTATATCTTTTTTTTATTGTACCACGGCAAATTGACTGCAATATGCCTGATGGTAAGCACAGTACAATCCAAAAAAAATTGCGACCACCGACAGAGAATCCATACATCGCCGTTCGCCGCTGTCATGCCGGCCTGCGAAAAACTGGATATGCATATGCTGATCCCAAATTCGTGACCCGCAGCAGCGAATCCCTATGACGGGCTTTTTCGCCATATACTTGGTGGTTGCGACCCAGTCGTACTGTAAAATCCTACCACCCTGCTAAGGTTAAGAAGTTTCACTTCCTCCGCGTGTATGTACACGTGTACACTGATACACGCAATGTTTTTTTTAAATATAATTACTAAAATGTCATCGAAGTAAATATTTCTCGTTTTCCCTTCTTGTACATCCATTTACATTTCTTTAAGGTAGGTCAGTTCACCAACATAGTAGCTTCGACTCTCGCTAACTATCAGTTATATCTCCTTATAACATATATGTATTGTTTATAGTTATACAATACTCGTGGTAACGAACAACGCGATGTCGACACAATCGATCGTTTTTTTATTTACCTTGCAGTATAACGAATGCGTCTGTCTACGTTTAAACTCAACTTATCTACATGAAAATATAAGAATTTGAGAAATATTTGCCTTCTCACTTAAATGTACCACTGACCCCCATGACCCGGTTGTACGCTGTGATATTATCATACGAGACGATTGTAACATCTCGTAATCTTTATTTGCTACGAATTAAGGATCATTCACACTTGGTTGCAGATTACTATACAAGAAAACATATATGAGTTACATAAATATTACTCAATACAAAGAGTATCTTTAAAATTTTAACAAATATGACTTTCTTCTTCATCTATAGAAATTATTACCGCCACGATCATGTTGCGAGATTAATCCGTTAACAAAATGGTGGACATCTTGTCAGAACTTTCCAGACTGTGTTTGTGACATCTCAGAGTTTATACTTTAATTATTATTTCCAAACCACCTCACTTATGCATAACAACGATGTTATATTAAGCAAAATGATAGCAATATTAAAAAATACAGGCATAAATAAAGCAAATTAATGAATAAACGTTAAAAGCCTTTATTAAGACACTGCCAAAAACACGTAGATATTTTTTTTTTTCAATTTCTTATTGCAAAAAATAAAGGAGAGCACGGACGCTAGTGCGAAGCACACCAATGACTAAATAGTATTACTAATATAAACCCTATATAATATAAAAGTAATTTACGTCGCACAAAAACTAAATATGTCGCTGTTCATTTTATAACCTCAAACATGACGTATACGTCAAATTTTTTTTACCTAAAAAACTGTATATTTCACAGACTAAGCACACTGATATTTTTTATGGAGTCTTGTCCAAAAAAATAAAAGAAAGGAGGTAGACAAGTTAAAAGATGGATAGATAACATAAATTATGTTTTGCCAGTATATTTGGAGAAGAGAAGCAAATAACAGAACAAAATAGAAGAAATGAGTGCGTGTAACCGTCACACGCGACTGAAGTAAAACTTTTTAAATATTTTTGATTTTGTCAATAAATCATTTATAAAAAAAAATCAATCCAATTATTATTAAAAAATAATACAAAATTGAATATTAATAAAAAACACAATAGAATTAATTATGTATATATGAGCGACCGACTGTGCTGCCATCTGGTTTCAATGTAAGTAAGTAACAAATTAAATCAAAGCTTCATTATCTGTAGCGCCTTCTATCAGCTAATTCGGAACTTAAATAACACAGGAAATATTATTAACAACTCTTTGTTATAAAGTAAATAAAATATAGAAAAGTACGAACAGATTATGATATGAACTATGATAAGTAACGAATTAAATCAATTATGATTTAATAACAGTTTTAGTTATGTTCAATTATTATCTAACCGGATGGTACAGAAACGTGACGCCATATTGCCGTAAGGGACTTCCGTTGCATTGTCGTCCAATTACCTTCTAGTCGCGCCTAAAGAGTGGTCTTGGTGTGAAGATGTGATGTATTAATCATTGTCAAAAAAAGGTTAGAATAATAATACTTTATAATATTAGTGGCATATTACGTAAGATAGTTTGGTTATTGTGAAATAGATGGAAATGAATCCTTTATAGCTTGAATTTCGAAATTTGTTTGAATACTGAAGTACAAATCACAATACACTTTGTTATATTACTTACGTGATTGGTAATAATAGTCTTCAATAATATTGGTTGTCAAGTAAGAATAAGAAGAAGTAAATATTAGGGTGCTTTATTAAAAAAAACTGTTTTTTTTCATTCCCGAATCAATTTGAGCCCTTAAAATTAACTGTAAGTACTCTTCCAGAGTGTGAAAAAAAATCCTATATAAAGTACATGTGAACTCTCGGTGGCAGTTTATGCTTTCATATCATTACAACTAATTGTAGGTAATTTAAATTATAGGGAAAAAATAATGACATATTTTCAAGAAAATTTTACTACGGGGCCGAAAAGATAAAAAAAAATGACCGTAGTAAATATACCATTAAATATTGTGAAATTATAAATACAATTAAAAATTAATAATTATCACAATTGCTGGTTTGAGCAGTTCATAAACAAAGTGTACAAGGAATTAATTATACAAGATATGACTTACTTGGATGAGTCCATGATTGAGTACGCCCATTTGTACTCCTGATATTCCATATTCGCTCCAACTTGCGCCATCTTCACCGTATCGATCAGATCAGCCGAATAGATGTAGATGCGCCTTTACTTGAAACCTTATCAGGTCGCTATAATAATAATGAATATATTTTTAAATATCAATTATATACATTATCTGTTTATTTTCACAGTTGTAACAACACAATTAGAATTTAGGTCTGTAGTGTTTTGAGTATGTTAATACAACAGGTGACCAAATTTTGTTATTTACACGAAAAATAATATTTAAAAAATGTGTTTTAATTTTCTTTCTTTTTTTACTAATTTAATTTACTTATTATCTCATATTTCATATTAAATATCTATTACTTTTTTTTTTTTAAACATAACTTCACTACACGAAATACTACATAACACTTCATAGTGAAGAAGACCGTCACTTTGAAGAGTGGTAGAGCCACGCTGAAGCTATTATCGGTTTCAGCATGAATGGATCGGCTCGTCTGGGGGAGTAACACCCTCTCATAGAAAACCGATGTGAAGTAACAGTGCTTGCATTGTTGCGTTTCGTTCGGTCAGTGAGAGCGCCGGAGGTCCACCTCCCTTCCCCTCTCCTCTCCCCCCTCACTCCCTTTCTCCCAAACAAAGGCTGGCAGCGCACTTTCGACTCTCCCGGTGTTGTTAGTGTCCATGGACGGTGGTGATCGCTTAACATCAGGTGACCCACAAGTTCGTTTGCCAGTTAAAACATTAAAAAAAAATGTGCACATCATCACTCGATGCACACATAACACTCTGGGTCCCGAGTGAAAATCAGCGCTGAAGGACTAACCTCCAGCAACACACACACTCGATGCCCATTTGCCACACACACATTTAACCATCAATTTGTATTTCTATTTTTCATTGCTTATATCTGTTTTTCCTTTTTTTTAATTGTACGTGTTTTCATATTTACTTACGTGTGTTGCAAATAAATGTAGTTAAGTACTGCTACATTCTTTAATTTAAAAATAATATTAAAAGATTACGCATTGCCAAGTTTTTGAAATGTTTTCATTTTGTAGCATTTTCAAATTACAGTAATTTTACAGTTCAAATTACATAGGTATCTTCAAGAAAAGTTGTTTAAATAACACTGTGAAAAGTTCAATAATAATGTTTTCTTATCGCTGTATTAACTGTGACCGATGTTCGAGATATTTGAACGTTATAACAATCATAATCTACGATCTGGGAGTTACCACATAACAAAGCAGTGAGATTTGATATTTTTTGATTAATATTAATCAATTTCATATACATAAAAACACTGTTAATTTTTTTTAAATATATTATTATTAAAATACTATTTATTGTAGAAAATAATGTCAAAAAATGGTAAAGGATCGGACATGTCCTACTAAGATTTAGTAAACACTTGTCCAAACAAGGTCTCATATGTCAGTCTACTACAAAAAGTAGGTCAGCCCCCTATAGTATTTTATTCTAAAAAGCTGTAGAAACGTTACATGATAATTTGACAAAACAAATGGCACGATAATGCACACATACGTAAAGTAATATTGTAACGCCACACTAGCTTAGATAAAATGTGGAAGTAAGATGACATATTCCCAATATCGATGGTAAAAAAGAGATAGTTATATGCTGCTCAGATACGGGCGGATTGACGAGGCTGTCGTCAAAGATAAGCTAGCTAGCCCAGTTTTAACAACGCTGTTTAAGCGCTTATGACGTATCAACAGTTTTTTTTTTCCAACTGACTACGCTATTGACCAAGCAAGGTCTTAACAGCTTCACCGGACTACTACGTATCAACAGCTTTTTTAGTTATAATATCATTGGTCAGCCCCTAATAACGTATATCGCAAGATAAAAGCGCGATGACAAATTCGGATATTGTTTTAATACTAGTCTTCGCTAACGGCTTCGCTCGCGTTAGTGTAGACTTAACACCTCGGCAACATTACATTTTCTTCTGAACGAAATGGTACCCTTTATTGTTGTTCTTTTCTATACCCGTGACAATGTATACGTGTATAACGATTGTTTGAGTAGCGAATGAGGGAAAGCGTAACAAATATACTCACTTTCGGGTTTATATTAGTAAATTATTATTTTTTTTATGCCATAGCAGGCAAACGAACAGCTGGGTCACATGATGTTAAGTGATCAACACCGTCCATAGACACTAACAACACCAGGGGAGTCGAAAGTGCGTTGCCAGCCTGTGTTTGGAGGTAAGGGAGGGAGGTGGGCCTCTGGCGCTCTCACTGACCGAACGAAACGTAACAATGCAAGCACTGTTACTTCACGTCGGTTTTCTATGAGAGGGTGGTACTGCCCCGGGCGAGCCGAACCATTCATGCTGAAACCAGTAACAGCTTCAGCGTGGCTCTACCACCTACTGAAATTAGCTGTGGCCGCGACTTCGTCCGTGTGAAACCTAATATAAAAAACAGTGGCTAATAAAATCATCTGAATGTATTAACTTATCTACATTTCCCTCGCACTTAAGTCGCGGCTTCATTAAAATTACAATAACTTTTGATAGAGTGAACCGATTTTAATGAAACTAACACTAAATATTACTCGAGGATATGCTTTGTGACTTTTAATAGAATTCGACACATCCAAGACTGTTAGTTTTCTACAGGTTTTAATCCGAATGGCCTTCCAATACTCCACTGGACTATATAAATCCAATAATACCGGGACAAGTCTCGCCTGCATTCTTTTTAACCTTATCGAAATATTTTTATTCGACCAATGTCAATGTCGTCCCAACCTTGCAGAATGTAAAATTTGAATGAAGTATTTTTTAGGGCCACCATATATGTGATTATTAAATTTCGATTTTTGTTTTGAATTATCTATCTCACACTCAATATTTGGGTATGTACTAGTTTAAAAATAGTACAAGTTACAAAAAATATTTTGCAAAATTATTTTATACAAACTGAAAATGATACAAATTATGTTAAGTGAATTATATATATATATATATGATGCGTTCCTAATTTTATATCCGCATACATGTTTAAATGTAAGGTGAAACCTTGGAATATACTAAATAAATACACAGAGTAAATAAATACTACATCTTTTTATATAAGCACAGGTGTATCAGTACCTTCCTAGTAATTATTATATTCAATTTTGAGGACAAATGAGTCACGTATATCTAGCACTATTTTATGATGTTTCCAGTTCGCTATTATTGAATTAATAATATTTTTACGTTTGATACGTATTGGCTAAATTGAAAATGTATTTAGGTATACGTAACGTACTAGTTGTAAGTATAATAACATGAGATAAACTGTGCCCAAATGTTGGACAGCACGACACGCCAACGACAACTTTTACATAGTGGCTTTATTAAAAGTCTGAAAGTTTTCACAAGTTGGAATTATACTTCGATTACTACAAACCCAACATTCACTTGTTATTTTTACCCTCTATAAATGATTTTCTAACTATACATGCAACTTCTTTACGAAGTGTCTGGTTCCGCAATTTTTATACTTTTAAGGTAAAGACTGTTTTTTTTAAATGGTAAGTACAATAAAATTCAGAAACAAGACTAACAAGAGATAAACAATACATCGACAGGCGCTGTTGACGTATTTATCATTCGACTGAATGCCTTAAGCGCTCGTCCTAAAACCTCGTAATAGCTGTTAAGGCCTGGCCAGACAACAGTGGTTAGTCAGTTGAAAAAAAAACGCGACATACACATATCACTATGGAAAGTGTTATACAATACATACATACATTATGTATGCTGATCATCATTGTCGTGTCCTATACCTCGTGACTTACAAACATATAGTCCAAGAGCTACCAGACACAACTTATTTTTATATATATGAAACCTAAGTTCATTTTTTTTTCTAGACCTGACTATTATATTCTCCTGGCAAGGTCTTTACAGCTTCACCAGACTACACCTTAAGTTCCCAGTAGTATTTAATGTACTTAGCATGTGTGCACACTCACAGATGTTGAGTCTGGGGCAATGTATAGATACCAGGTAACAAAAGTGACTTAAAATAAGAGCTAGGATCCAGACACTAAATCTGTGAGTGTGCAAGCATTCTAAGTTGTTACACTAATCACGTATAGAGTCAATGCAGTCAGGATTGCCAATAAACACTTCTTTGATACTGTCACTATTCATTTGGCCAGAGCTTCGCCTTAAAATAACTTCCACATAGGAATGCGTCGAGATCAGCGACATCTTGCCCTTTATATGCTGAACTCCCACCAATGTAGTCTCACACCGGGGTGAATAATGAACAGCCGATAACTTCCACCAATAGCGTTCGAGGTCATTAGTAACACCCCGATAAAGTCAATATCGCGGTATCGCAGGTCAATAGTGGTTCCCCGGGTGGCTTGACGTAGACATTAACAAAGTACATGAAACACTACACAGAATTTAAGGTTTCATATGTTCAAAAATGAGTTGTGTTTGCTCTGGCATAATAATCTAATATAATGACTATTAACACAATACTAAGTAACCCAGTAGTAGTAAATTTTTTAATATGTTATATATGTGAAACGTAAGTATCATTATTTATTTAACCCATGAAGCATTTGATGAAATGTGTTCTTTCTTTTTAATCGGCACGGATCCATATCAGTGGGTTAACTATACCTCATAAAAAAGTTATTACATTGAGCACTCCTTCAACATAACAATGTTTAGCTACAGATCAGTGACTTTCGTGATCCTCTATAGCTCCTACAACAAGGTGATCTAGCATTTGGCCTGTCTTACTAGTTTTTTGTTACCACTGTTATCACTTTTAACTAATTATACCTTCCACAGTAGACAAATAAAAAATTTTTTTCTTTGTCATCATCTTTACAGAGAAAGTCTTAGAGATCTCTTCTGTGTACTCTAATTAATTTGACTGTCTTTACAATTAATTTTAATAATCCTATATTTCATTGAATTATGACTCAAATGCTGTTAATAAATACCACTAGTCATCTATACTAATATTATAAAGACGTAAAGTTTGTGAGTTCGTGACATCGTAGGGGGTAATCTCAGGGACAACTGGTCCAATTAGAGAAATTCTTTCGGTGCTATATAGCTCATTTATCGAGGAAGATTATAGGCTATATATCATCACGCTAAGACCAATAGGAACACTAATGAAGAATATTTTAAAATTGGTTTTAAAAAGTTTCTTTCCTCTTGAGTGCTTCCGCTGCATGTTAGTGTTAGCCAAAGTAACTATTCCACACAAACGAAGTCGCAGCCAGAGGCTAGTAAGTTATATAAAACTATTTCAATGTAAATCAAGTTTTAACAGTTTTAGGCTTAATAATAGATAAAGAAAATTATTTTAAAAACTTATGTGAACATATTCAAATAAATATAAATTAATATCAATTCCGAATGATGGATAATTTTCAAGACAGCACAGTAAGCTTTTTTATAGGTGAATTAATAAAAACCAGTTCCATAGCAACACCTGTATGGATAATTAAATAAAGAAAAGTAAAAAGTACAAGACAATATATTACACAAACATAAAAGTGTTTTCTTATATGTGCTAGTTTTAAATAAGTATGATAGTGTTACCATTACTAATAATAACTCATTAAAAAAAGGAGTTTTAGCAAATAAAGAAGAAATAAAATAGATGGATGGCAAAAATTAAGTTCTCCATACTTATAGATGTTGTAATAAAATAAGGAGAGGACAGAAATAAATGGAGCTCTAATATATCAGTATTCCCCTGCAGAGATAACTGTTCATTATACATCTATATAGATTAATGAATGAATAATTTAAGGCAAATAAACATTGCAAATTTATATGTGTTAAATTTAAATGTGATAAACATTTAGTAAAAAGAATTGAAGTAAAGCATATATTATCATATATATATATATATCATAAATTATTGTCTTTACTATAAAAAAAACACTCCTATATGTACAACACTGAAAATATTTGTCAGAAATTGATTGCAGTTGATATAAAAAGTATATATATATATATATATATATATATATAATATATCTTTATATATACCCTCTGTATGTCACATATATCACTGAACTAGTACTAAACAGTTGGACCGATTTTGCTGAAATTTTGTGTGCGTGTTCCAGTGGATCCGAGAATGATTTAAATTCACAATTGGACACGGTCGGTGGCGCTGCGGTTGAATTTTAGGATATTTTTTTATTATTAAGGCAACAACATCCGACGGGCCCACTAGTAAAATATAATAAGTATATTTTTTTTATGTTTTCTGTCTAAACATGTTGACATCTAAAAGTACAAGACAAATATCAATGGGGTCTTCAAAGAAGAGTTGAGTGTAGCATCATGACGAACAACAACAAAAGAGGTTGAAAGAAAACATAATTTAAACTTTTTAGAGTCTGCATTATAATTCGTAAAATAAACAAAATATTGCACTTCAGGAGTTAATTTTTAAAATGCTTCATCTAGGCTTGAACCTTAGTACAACAGGAGTTCCCCTTAAACGGCTAGGCTCTACAAAAAGTTGTTCACAAAGAAGGTTTATATATCAAAAATATCTACAAAGCTACAGGAACAAATAACATATGACCATTATTATCTTATCAATCACAGAGGTCATTGTTTCATGCTTAATCAATTTAATTTACAGTATTATATATATATATATTGTAAGTCATGTAAACTCATTAATTACAAGTGTTTTGTTTCATCTGAATAAACATATTTTAATGTTTTCTGGGAATATTTTGGAAAATTAAATTGTTCTTACAGAAAATATAAATATTTATTCGCATAAATTTAAAATAAAAACCAATCAACACTTACAAAAATCACTTTTCCTATATAATATTAAACCGATTGAAACCTGTGTCCATATGTACAGAGGATAGCGGAATACCTTGATAATTTTAATAGAAAAGTAATATGAGACTTTTACATAAATCTGTCATATTTAAAAAAATGTTTGTGATTTTTTTTATTATTTATTATACTGTTTTAAGTTCATTTTATTGTATTTTTATAGATTAATTAATCGCAAAATTATATTTAATAGCTGTGTGTATAAGACTTATTATATAATTGTGGAAAGTGATTTAGTATTTACTCCCAGGATTATGTTTTAGTAAACAAACAAAAAATTGTAACAAACAAACCAAATATTAACCAACTGCTTTTCTCATAGCAATCAAAACACCAAAGAAGTAATAAATTAAAAGACATTTGTATTCAGAACTCGACAAACTACTGTTCGAAAAATACACACCTGGATCTAGGATTACTATCTAGGTCATTTTAATAGTAATTTCTATAAAATTTTGTAAGTGAAAAGGGAACTTCAAATGCACCATTCTACTTAATAGTTTAATACTGCTTTATAAGGATACTAACATTTACAAAAAAAAAACAAATTTGCAGTAAGTAGAGCACGAAAATATGTACACAATAAAGTGAAAGGGTGCCGAAATTGAACGACATTTATTGTACGGTGAAAAGAACTCGCCGAAACCATTAATCGCCAAAACGTGACTGTACCCAATATGTTACGGTTATTCAAATTGCAAAAGAATAATTAACCAGTTCTTTTACAACATAAATACTAACGAAAGTATAATTAGACGTTTAAAACAATCAAATCACTTACCTATGTTGTGGGCTACTCAAAAAATTACAAAACTATCAGCCCCGCATTTCCATACTTAGTTTAAAAACTAAGATAATTAAATACTGTACTACATCAAAAAACAATTGATTTTCACACGATTTATTTACGATAAATATGATACTGCCCTACGCTCTTCCGACAGCCATTCTGTCATAGATTGTAGAATTGTTTTTTTTCTTTATGGCAAGGCACAGTAATGTTTTCTTTTGATACGATTTCCGTATCTGCCAACGTCAATCAAAGATTAAATTCCTAGATATGAACTCAAAAAGCTTTACTTGCTAAAGCTTATTAGAATAGCAACACTTATGACTGTCAATTATAGAAAAAACTATATATGATTAATGGAATACGGGACGATTGCAAACAAGTAAATATTATTGAAAAGGTAATATATAACATACTCCCGCGTCCGTGTGTATCGCCACACAGTTTTGCATTCGGTTCCAATAAATACAGATGTAGGAAGGCATTATCGTTAAGTATTGATAATGCTTGCTAAAGGCGTGATCAACGCAGCGCGATAACTGGGCCCGCGGTTTATATACACATCAAAAACATGTTGGAAATGCGATTTATAATTGGAATGACAAAAGCTAATGAAAGTTTTTCAATACTTTTGTCGAAATTACTTTTGAACTTGGTTCTGGCACGACAAATCGTCAAAGGAGTATGTTAATCCATCATAATTATGAAAGTATGTGGAAAATAAAATTTTGGTAGTGATGTACTAAAGTGTACTGTTGTAAAAAGCATTGTTTTTATTTACTCGTCTATACTTGGAGATGTTCTAGAAGTGTTAAAGATTCGGCTATCGGCATAGGCTTGTCAGATGTATTTTAGTATTTAGTACTTTCTATGATTTTAATAAAGTTTGCTGCATTAAAATATATTTAAAACTAGATAGTTGAAGCTACAGTTTCTTTTTTTTTACTATACGGGCTTTTACTGCCGCTTTCCTGTACGATGCTTTATTCAATTTAGGCCCTAAGAAGGCATTTATGAACGTCAAATCTACCACCGGTTCGGAAAACAACTCAGTCATCGAGAAGAACCGGAAAGAAAATCGATCTGGATTATCTTTTTAACAAATATATATAATATATTAGGTAAATTTCACAAACGTTTTTAATGGATGCAAAGAGATGAGTTAATTCCCGATATCACCATCGTTCACACATTGATTCGCTCTATAATAGCCTTTTGACACCAAAACCCGCTTGACATGGCGCTTAAATTCACAATCCGGCAAATCGGTAATATCCTTTGGGACTTTGTTGTAAAATCTAACACTATTTCCCAAAAAAACTGTTACTGGTTTTACTAAGTCTAAAACGTGGGACAACCAGTTTGTTATAGTTTCTACTATTTAGATTGTGCCGGTGTTATACGAAATCTAGCTTTTCAAGGTAAGAACCTTAAGAACAGTTACGTAAGAACGGACATACATTAAAACTGCCCGTTTTTGTAATAAAAATATGGTGTCTACCTCAGCTGCTGTCCCCCACAACAGAATGCCATAAGACATTAAGCTATGGAAGTAGGCGATGTAGACTAACCTGGCAGTGGCAATATCAGTTACCTGGCGAATCTTACGTACGGCAAATGCAGCAGAGCTTAATTTGCTTGCCAATTGTTTAATTTGAGGACCCCATTGTAATTTTGAATCTAGTGTGATACCCAAGAATACAGTATTATCAATTAACACTACGAAATCTCCTTCGATCTTGATGCTACTATCAACCTGTGGCACGTTAGGCAAAATAAATCTCATACATTTTGTTTTACCTGTATTTAGTACTAAGTTATTTAATGCAAACCAATGAGAAATATCGTTTAAAGTATTATTTACATGCACAACCTCTGAATCTGTCCTTTTTACTATAAATATAATTGAAGATATATATATATACTAGTGGGCGCCCAGTGGTGGAGATTCGACCATAGTTCATTGATTTTTTAAAGTTGAATGTAGAATGAAAAAGGGTAATTGGAACGTAAGAGTAAAATAATACATACAGTCGAGCATAGCAACCTCCTTCACAACCTTTTTTGAAGTCCTTTATTGACAGATGTCAAAATATCTTTTTTATTTACGTGTGTGTATATGTTGTGTAAAATTGAAGCAGTAGTGTGAGCAATGCATATTTTAATTAATTTAATATAGGTACTTCTAATGCATTTTATATACAATAAATAGCTTCCTACACTTCTCCTCAATATAAACTTTAACTATGCCAAGTTTCACGTTCATCCGTTCGCGCATTTCTCTCAAAAAGGGATACAAAGTTTGGGCTTCACGTATTAATATATAATATATAGATATTAAGAACAAGAACGGTCCTAGAATAAAGCCCTGTGGGACGAAAATTCGCGCAAAGGATCCTGCAGAGATTACCCCTTGTATGATATCTTTCTGACAACGATCTTTTAAATAAGAGACTAGAAGGTCGAGAGAAGATCCACAAATACCATAATGTTTTAATTTTAGAATAAGCGTACTATGGCCAACGCAAAAAGGCCTTAGACAGATCGCAGAACACACCAATTGCATCATGAGAATCCTTTCAGGCCCTCAATATATAACTTATAGGCGATGCACCCGCGTCAGTAGTAGATTTCAATTTAGCGAAACCAAACTATCGACCATCCAAAAATTTTGCATATTGAAATAGTCTACTAATTGGTAGAGTATAATTTTTTCAAAAATTTTACTTAAGGACAGAAAATCTATAGTTTCCAAGACTACTTCTGCCGCCTGATTTAAACAAAGGAACTACTTGTTTATTTTCATTAAATTGGAGAAAGGTCTTTTTGCTGTACACTGGTTAAATATATTAGCCAAATGTGGTGAAATAGTGACAATTAAAGACTGCACTACTGTTACCGTTATACCCCATATGTCTTCGGTGTGTTTTAAATTTATTATTTCACCTGCACTAATAGATATGAATTTAAATTTTGAATCTTTTGAATCACTCATATTTTTTTAAAGAGCTGCGGCACCCTGGGTTGATGATAGGTTATATCTTTTGTTACTTGTAAAGGTATATTAGTGAAATAATCTTGGAAAACAATTAATACCTCTGTACTTTTGGAAATATGTACTCCGTCGACATTTAGATTAAGTGAATTATCATTTATTTTATTTTTACCTAATTCTGCATTTATTATATGCGAAACAGTTTTGGTCTTATTTCTAGATTCGAGAACTTTATTTCCTAAAAACTTTGCTTTGGCAGCAATACAAACACGTTTAAAAACTTTAGAATCATTAATCACTACTTGTTAGTGATCTATAATAAACATCAAACAATCGATCTCTCCTATTTTGAATGCCTGTTGTTGCCCATTCACTAAAACTATTTTTTTCCTTTACATTAATAACCTTTCTTGGGCAATGTTTACTGAACTGCTTATAATACTAAATAAATTGTCATAATAACAATCTAGATCTTGATTATTAAAAGTTTTGAAAGATAGACATAGTGCAATATTATGATTTAAAAGACCTAATCTACATTTCGATATAATTGGCAATTGGGGTATTTACAAATTAGATATTATGCAATTCGGTATACTCTGGCAACATTATCTATGTCAAATTGAAGATATGGAAAACACGAATTCGTCTGGATTTAGGAACATATTTTAGAAATACCACAATTCATAGTGTGATCGCAAGACATTACAGTTGGTAGTATCTAATTTTAAAATGAGATTATCACAGGTCCTTTTCAGACGGAATCGTATGCCAAATGGTCATATATTTAGAGGTAAAGATCGTCTAGTGAAACAGGTTGAACCTAAACATTTACGCAGTATCCAAAAAAACTTTGCTATTGAAGAGCAAAATATGTTCTATTTACGCTTTCCATATCTTACAGAGGTATGTTTTTTGTTTTATTATTTTGTAAGAATATTCTATTGTAAAAACACCCCACGACTTTCTCTTATTTCGATAACACTAGGGTTAAACTTATTTGGATACAGTAAAATTATAAAGTGATATAAAGAGAATTAATATAATAAAAAATTACAATTAATGTACAAATAAAATTAATTTATTTTTTTAATTTGATCTTTAGGAGGAAAGTTTCGGCCATGCTAAAGCGTTGGGTAAACCAGAGATGAGGAAACAAGTAATATTAGATAAAAGTAGAAGAATTTTTAAAGAAGACGTCACTCTGTTCGAAAGATTACAGCACTTGAGGGTTGGTGAGAAATGGGATTGAACAGAGAAGCTATTCATTTGTTATATATTAGTGCTATTTAATTGAATAAATATTTAGGGTATCAAATAGGACTTATAATTTCTAAACCCTTTACTTACTCGGCTCAAAAAGTGCTCCCTCACTAAGGAAATAGGAAAACAAAGAAAAAGCTTATGATTATACTTTATTTTAAACAGAATGCACATTTATGAATAGTCATATTAATTGAAGAGCAAATTATAAGATCTTTGCTTACATTACATTCTGTTTAAAATTATATTCTTATTTTTTGATTATATTATCCATTACTTTAAGCAATTAACAATTTTTGTTGGTGGTAGAGCTACCCTGAATGTATTACTGGTTTCAGCATGAATGGGGTCAGCTCGTCCAGAGTTTTACCGCCCTCTCACAGAAAACTGATGTGAATCAATAGTGTTTGCATTGTTGTGTTTCATTCGGTCAGTGAGAGTGCTGGAGTTCCACTCTCCCGTTCCCCCCTCCTCCTTCTCCCCAAACACAGGCTGGCAATATACTTGCTATTCCCACAGTGTAGCTAGTGTCTATGGACGGCGGTGATTACTTACCATCTCAGGTGACACACCAAAAAACACTCCTTACAACTTTAATAATTTATGGTAATGTCCATGTTTTTTTCATTGAATGTCAAGAACAGTAATATTAACTGCTGCACTTATTTCTACTGTAAAGCAGCAATACTAACACTTCCGTGTACAATTTCTAAAGTGTAATTGTGTATGTTACACTGGAATGTAAGGTGTTCCAACTGAGTTATATCTTATGACGTCTGGCTTCAGGTATATTGTTAAATAACGCATTAACAAGCTGCAGTAACCTCTCAACTTCTTCATAACCTATAAAAGAAAGTTGGTATGCATGTGACAGTGTCAGTATAAAATTCAAAGGGGATTTTAATACATCTAAAAATTGCTGAGTTCGCAACATTGCATTAACTCTATTGTATTTTCAGAGAATTAGTAGTTTCAAACACAGACAAATCTAGTTCTATAATTTCCCTCATATGGTAGTATTACAAGAACATTTCTCAGGTTCTCACAATGTTTTCCTTCACCGTCACCTAATATTGTTACCAATTTAAATGAGTAAATGTAGGCCAATTCTGGAATATTTGTTGGTACAGACTGAAGTTCTAATCTGCAGACTTGTAGTCCGGTGAAGCTGTTACGACCTTGCCAGGTCAATAGAGTAGTCATTTTGAGAAAAAAAAACTGCAGACATTGAATTGATATTCCCCCTATCAAAGTACTCAACACACACACACAAAATAATGAATTTTTAATTTATTTACCTTTTATACATATATCGTATGTGTAACATATAATAACATCTGAGTGTGGGGAAAAAATTGTGGATTTTCATCTTTCATCATAATCTAAAATTAATTCTTATGTTTTTCTACAAGATTTTATTTAACTTGCAAAATGTTTCTTATGTCATTTAGTTCAAATCTTGCAATTTCAATTAGAACCAGTTCATTTAGACTTACGACTTTGCAATTTTGCATAATTATGCAGCCCTGATGACAATACATGGGAATAAAATTAAAACAAAATGGCGAATTTCAAAACATACATACATGCAGGCAGCATACATGTTGAAAAAAAATCTGATTAAGCATTTTAGCTTCTTTTTAAAAACATTGTTAATGTTAAATTATTTACGAATTTATTTACCATGGTCATTTCTGTATAAATGAAGAACATACTTATAGTTATTCGTAATTTAAAAGTATACAGGGAAACTCTAAAATAATAAGACTGTTATATGACACAAACATTTACTCAATATATTTAGTATAAATTAAACATTCAGGCAAAGGCAACAAACAAGTGGATAACGATTATGATGTCTATCAAACAATAACTGTAACATACTTTTAAACTAACATTGTACTTAATAATAAAACAATTTTAACTTTAACTTGTAACAGCTATTAAGTACTTAATTGTTGACATGATAAATACTTATAAATCGTTGAACACTGGCTGCAGGGACGAAAAAGTGTCACGTTCCGCCTGAGCTCTTGGTGAGAGCAAGAGCGTAGAACAAGCGATAGAGAGGTGCTTTCAGCTTGTATAGCATCAATCTCTCTTCCACTCCATCGGCCCATGCATCACGTAATATTATCGTCGGTAAACCGATTTTACAGGTAATCAATTTTTTTTAAGGACATTAACTTATCCCTAATAGGTCTTCATATAATACATACAAATTCAGAACATTATATTAAATTATATTATGGAGCAAGCTAACTATAATAATGATAATATATTAATTTGTTAAGCTTAGATCTACTTTATCTTCTCAGTATTGTTTTTAATTATATGATTGAAAATATTTTTGTAAATACATAAGCTGTCACAGCCACCTTGAATATTTGTAGAATACATATTCTTACATGATATAGACAGATCTAAAATATATTACCAAAATTTTTTAATACAGTAGCATAAAAACTAGCAATAAGAAAGAAAATAAATACTTTGAACATGTAGATACTGCTATATTACAATACTTTTTAAATTCCATAAACAATTTTATATTTATTTTGTGCTTTTTAATCATTTCGTTTTTAAATTTTTATTCAACCAAATTAAGGAAAAATGAATTTTATTTTGTGAAATTTTTCCCATTCTTTTTATATTTATACTAACAAACAGGTATGATTACTGTAAGAACTATTGAAATATGAAATACTGTAAAGTTCAAACCTTGCATAATGTAAACACTCGACAATAATACTGTTTGTTGCTTAAATTAATTTCAAAGAAACAGGTTATGTTTGTACCTATTCGTTTGCATTGTATACATTGTTTGGTTTTGTTCAATACACGCCTTCAGATTTTGGTCCCTATTATATTTAGTAATTGGTGACTAATGAATATTTTTAGTCCAAGCAAAAGGGTCGTCTTTAAGATCCTTTTTATATAATACTTTGCCTTGGTGAAGTAGCTCTGCGAACTGGGAGACGATAGGATCTCTCATGCAAGAAGCAATTGCGATCACCCTTTCAGATTCATCGAAGAAGAATATGACAAACTTCAGTTCATCCACATTCCCATCTATCATAGAACTTGTCGGTTTTCCGCAGCCTGCATAACGGATCGATTTACCGAAAAGCATCGTCCAGAAGTATGGAACCGTTTTCAATGGTGTTTCTTTCTTTAGTATATTAAGTGCTGCGACACGCCCATGATATTGTGCTAAACCGACATGTCCTATACTCATTTGTTTATTCCCATAAGCAGCGACAGGTGCGTAGGCGATATCGCCACCTGCGTAAACATGTTTTACATTTGTTTCTAGTTTGTCATTAACTATGACCGCACCGTTTCGCTGCCGCTCGATACCGCTATCGTTTAGGAAATCTGTATAGAAGGTCGTTCCCACACCCAAAATTAACATATCAGCGGGCAGAATGGTCCCATTCGCCAATTCGACAGATTTTATCTCTCCGTTCTCACCGTTACATTTGGTTATCGTGGTCTCGAACTGGAACTTCACACCCTTATCTTCGAATAATTTTTTTAGGCTGCGACCGATTTCATTTCCGAATATATGGCCGAGCGGAGTCTCGTCTTTACCTACTACAGTCATAGTTTTGGACTTTTCATTACACGATGAAGCTATTTCGAGTCCAATGAAACTTAGGCCGAGTACAACGACATCTTTGTCTTTCTTGTCCCCCAACGTCGATAAAATATTAGCAGAGTCCTCAAAGTCTCTCACTGTGAATATATTCTTTAAGTTTATACCTGGCATATCAGGTACACGTGGTTTTGAACCTGTTGCGAGATAGAGTGCGCTGTAGCGAACTTTTTTACCGTTGCTCAGATGAACGAGGTTATCATCGGCTTCAATTTTCGTAGCCTCAACGCCTTTCAAGACCTCTATATTCGCATCATTATAATATTCCTGAGATCTCACTTGCAATTTCTCGATATCAGTTGCGACGCCAATCTTGGACACTTTAATTCTATCGTAGGGTAAATAGGGTTCCTTGGCGACGAGAGTAATGCGACCTTTGAAACCTTCGCTGCGTAAAGTTTCGGCGCATGTAGCTCCAGAAGGACCACCGCCAATAATCACCACTACGGATCCATCACATGTAGCAACCATGCCCATATCTTTGATTCGTTTATTAGACTTCAAGTCGCTGATCTTCGCTCGTACCTATAAAATAACGTCGCTTGAGTTAATGCCAATCTTAAGAAGTTTATTGAATATTTTACGGTATCAGAAATACTTGAGGAATTCAGTAAACTAGACAGTTCTGTTTAGGGCTCTCTACTATAATTTTAAAGGATATTTATAAACGTTTTTTATTAATTGGTGGCGTGATCTACTACCTCATCGATTGAAATTGATTCGAAACCAAATTTTTAAAGGACTTTTTTTTAACGCCCCTCTTTGGCTACCACATCCTTTTACTGAAAATCTACCGCTAGAAACCTATAGGTGTGTTCGGGTAGTTAACAATACAGACAATAGGTCAAACGCTAAAATCAATAAAGAATTAAAAGAGAACTGATTCAAGATATAAATAGTTTAAAAAATAAATTATTCTAAAGGCATTACAAAAAGTTATGAAGGATTTTTTGTAAGACTTATTAAGATTCATAGTTCCCTCGGCAGTGGTGCGATAACTGCTGTATATGGAATCTTGGGTTATTTAAAGGCTTCGTAATAGTTAAGTATATAACTGGCGATCATGATAAAAATATAAAATTACTTCACCTATATTTACTTAAGTTTAGTGGTGAGATAGTAGCCAGACCAATGTCAACATTGAGTCATAGCTTCGTTAAATGACGTCGGCACAGTACGCGGCGAGGTGTTCGCTATTGAATTTTACTATAGTATTTCGTATACAATCTACAAGTTAGACAAGGCGAGCCAAGGTCGGCCGGTTTCAGATCACGCTTTAGTGCCCCGTACCGAACTAGATCAAAGCCTTTGACGGTTATAGAGGTCGTTCATTGAAACAACGAAAGTATTACGTATTTAATGAGTACAGTGTATTCTAAGTGAAAATAATGTAAAATAGTAAAACATTACAACTGTACATTACCTCATTATGTTCGATTTTGCTGTTAATTAATAATAAATAGTAGAAAATCGATTTGCCGGATAGTAAGTTGAGGCAGCGTGATATAAGCTGGTTTTGATATCTAAAGGCTTATTATAGGGACCAATATGTGAACGATTTTGATGTCTATAACTAACACCTCTTTCTGTGTATACGGCAAGAATGAACGTAGCTATAATAGTTTTCAAATATATACGATGAACAACTAGATGCTGTAGTGCCACGCTGCGTCTCGGAGAACAAAATCGTTCAAAAAGGGTGAGGCCACTCAAATCATCGACATCGAGTTTTAATACACTATACTGTGCCCGCGACTAAGTCCACGTATGATGTACAAAACAATCACTAATGTTATACTATATATATATATATATAATGTTATACTGTAACTAATAAAAAAGTCATCTGAACGTATTTAGTCCATTTGCTTATTTTCTCTCATACTTAAGTCGCGACGCCATTAAAATTACAATAACTTTTGTTAGAGTGGACCTATTTTAATGAAACAAAGACTTAGTTATTCCCGAGGATATGCTTTATGGTTTTACTGTGATCCCAGTACTTTAGCAGTGATGCGTGTTTATACAAACAGACAGATAGACAGACAGACAAACATTTCTAAAAATGATTGAAATGTATTCTATTACTTATACCTAGACACCTGCAACAATTTTTTTCCGAGAATCTAAAAAGTACAGACACTGTAGATTTACGTTCTTATTATTTGTATAGAAGTGTTTATAAATGAAATTCAAACAATGAAAACTTCGTCCGCGTGGAATAGTTACTTTAGGCTAACGCTAACAGGAAAAAAAATCCGATTTTGGAACATTCTTCATTGGTGCTCCGCTCCTATTGGTCTTAGCGTGATCATATATTACTATAACCTTCCCCAATAATAAGCTATATAACACTGAAAAACTGGAAGGTTCAAATCGGACCAGTAGTTCCTGAGAATACCCCCTACAACGTCACAAATTCACAAACTTTACCTCTTTATAATAATAGTATATATAGATAGTAGGAAATTAACGACCAAAATATGTAACTATCCCCGATTCTAATTTACCGACGATGTCAACGTATATATTTCTGCCACAGGAAACAATTAGGCATGGCTTGATAAAAACATATCGCGTCAAACTGAAATGAGGTAAGCATCTTACTCACAGAGTTTATTACTCACTTTTACATTTTTGCATGACCTGGCCACAGCCGAATATGTTTTTATACTTTAAATTACGAACATGATGTGGCATTGATTCACTATCTCAATGCTACGTACATAACAAATGTTATTATCCGTCAGTTCCATCCTCTTTACAATTTCTACAAATAAATGAAATTGAAGTTAAGCAACGTCGGACGCAGTCATTTCTTGGATGGGCAACCCCCTGAGAAAACAGCGTGACGTTGGCTTTTATTATATTTTTTTAATTAAAATGTTTCCCTTGTAATACAAAAGTTTCACTTATATCGCGTGTTTTTACGACACCCTGTTTTTTTCTATCTGTTCGTTCTTGTTAATCTCCGAAACTGTTGGACCGATTTTAACGTGTCTTTAACGGACAGATACCTGATAAGTAACTTAAATTAGAATAAAATCTAATAAATTTATATTATTTTTACAAAAATATACATTTATTTCTAATTTACACTATTCTTAATCCAAATTTATTAAATTTTATTTTCTGTTTTTTAGTTGGATTTTTTATGAAAGCGTGTTTTTTTAAACTATTATTTATTTTTCATTATTTAGTTAAATTTTTTAACTTTTTTTGTCGGATTATTGTATTGTCATCGACCTTTGACAGGTGTGCAAAGTTTGAATTAAATCTGATCGTTCAAAGTAGGACAAAATCGAGCTCACATTGGTCGGTTACAAACATACATACATACAGGTGAAGCTAATAAAAGCGTGATAAAAAGAATAGAGTTCCGTGCAAATATAGTAAAAAGTCAGTGTACAAAATAACACGCGCACCTTTAAAATGTTCAATATTTTTTTTTTTGCTAAATTTATGCATACGAAGACAGCAATAACAGTTTTGTACTACCAATAAAATGATATACAGTCTAGGTTCGGGTACGGTCAGGGGCGGTTTTGCAGGAAGATAGTAAGTTCGATCCCTGGCCGCCTCCCTGCCACGGGGCGGACGGTACACCGTGGGGTTTTAGTCCGTGCGAGTCGGGCATAACCTATTCTCTCCCCCGGGAGGGTGACGTATCTATAAAAGATTTCCCCACGTAAATAAATAAAAAAAAAGGTTCTGGTACGGTGAAAATTATGTTTTTTTTTTTTAATATTATTTACAAATATTTATTGCAAGACCTTTTGTACCTTTTGTTTTTTGTTTCTAATGGTGGTAGAGCCACGCTGAAACTATTACTGGTTTCAGCATGAATGGGTCGGCTCGTCCGGGGGAGGACCAACCTCTCATAGAAAACCAACGTGAAGTAACAGTGCTTGCATTGTTGCGTTTCGTTCGGTCAGTGAGAGCGCCGGAGGCTCCTCCCCTACCCCTTCCTCTCCCTCCCCTAACCCTTCCCCCAAAGGGTGGCAACGCACTTGCAACTCCTCTGGTGTTGTTAGTGTCCATGGACGGTGGTGATCACTTAACATCAGGTGACCCACCTGTTCGTTTCGTCCATCTATGACTAAAAAAAAAACCCAATGTATACATAACAATAGAACGAAATTAAGGTCAATAAAGGATTAATAAAGAGAACAAAGTTATTTCCATTCGATTAAGGATAATGTTCTACGTACCTATCGTGTTTAATATTTTTAGTTTGGTCTCGCATAAAATTGTAAACTGTGATTTAAATGTACAAGTTAACTTTACGGTACTGACAATTTTATTAATTTCTATTCTAAATAATCGTGTAATTATTATATATATATATATACTTATACGTATAATAATAAAGTACATCTAACATGTCTGTACTTTTAGATTTTTATTGAAAAAAAAATTGTTGCAGGTGTCTTGGAATAAATAATAAAAAAATACAATTCAATTTTTTTTTTTCTGTCCGTCTGTATTTTTGAACACGCGTCACTGCTAAAGTACTCCGTTCACGATAAAACATCACTCCAAAATCATAAAGAATATCATCGAGTAGCATTTAGTTTTTATTTATCGATACCTCTCCATAGAACTACCGCTTTCAGAGGGTCATTTAAATACGCCACTCGTTGTTGGAACAACATCCCACCACCATGTCGATCCAAAAAGAGTAAACTTAGCTTTAAACTCTCATATAAGCATTATCTTTTGCAATTTCAAACTCAGTAATTAAAGTGACGTATAATGTATTCACGTAGTTCTATTTTAAGCCCTGTTTATTGGTGTGTATTTTTTTTTAAATCTTTTTCCGTATACATTTATATTTGTTTTGTTTAATCCTAAATTTGTGGTTACAGTAGTTATTTCTCTTTCGTATGACCAACCGTTACGTGGTACGTGTGTCTGTGTTATTTGTTTGTTCGTCTCAAATTTTGTACTAACTTTAACGTCCGTTTATCATCATATATAGGCTCCCATCGAAAATCAGCGCTGCAGTACTACTTACAGTATTGCAGATATTTGCTGAATGGGTTCGCCAATTGTTGGACATCTATTTTTTCATTTTTAAAATGTATTTTTTTTTCTGTCTAATCAGTTTGTGTAATTTAATACAATTAAATTGTATTAAATTGTTCCAACAATAAAGTATTTCTTTCTTTCATTTCATTAAAATCGGTTCACTCTATCAAATGTTATTGTAATTTTAATAACGACGCGATTAGGTTCCACGCGGACGTAGTTTCGTCCACAGCTAGTTGGTTAATAATTTGAATAAAATATAGAAACAGAATGTACTGGAAATTATTTCGTGTCTGCTTAATTTTATTTTTAGTATCATCAATTGTCCCTTATTAAACATGTTGTTACAAAACATTTACTAAAACCCGTTTAGAGATTTTAAACATTGAAAAATTACTTTTAAAAACAAACTTTTATACAAATGAGCTCAAAATCTCAATCGTTTTTTTTATTAATGCGTATGGCGGCCATTTTGCTTTTATTTCAGTTTCGTGTATTGTCATGGGGACTGAACAAACAAAATTGAAGGTGGTAGAGCCACGCTGTAGCTATTACTAGTTTCAGCATGAATGGGTCGGCTCGCCCGGGGTAGTACCACCCTCTCACAGAACACCGACGTGAAGTAACAGTGCATGCATTGTTGCGTTTCGTTCGGTCTGTTAGAGCGCCGGAAGCCCACCTTCTTTCCCCCTTTCCCTTCCCCTACCCCTCCCCCATACACAGGCTGGCAACGACTCCCCTGGTGTTGCTAGTGTCTATGGATGGTGGTGATCACTTAACAACAGGTGACCCACATGATCGTTTGCCTCCTTATGACATAAAAAAAAAAAATTAATAATTAAAAATCATACAAGCACACTAACGTACAGACAACCGGACGTTGCATTTTATAATGTGCAAAGGAAATACTCACTCGAAGGTCGAATAACAAAGATTTATTTAAATTAGAACTACGAAAATTGAGCATACATAGTATGCAGCGTGTTGCGCAATAGAATTAATATACATTATATTAAATTCATATGAAACATAAATTGCAACACATATGAGCCACTTGTAAGCTTCATAAGATACCCGCAAAGCAAACAAATGATAAATGTTATACAACAGACACTTATTTTCTATTTAACAGTACTTAATATTTTTTCTTTTTTTTAGCGTTTGCCAACAATATCACCTTATGTTAAATGACAACATGATCTAAGATTGTAAACACGCTAAGCCTCAAAGGGGTACTGAGTCTCCAGTTGCTGGAACACACCTATAGATGGTTGGTGACATTTAGATTATCAATTTGAGGGTAGAAGCTAGCCAGGCGGACTTAGAAAAAAATCCTACGACCATGTCAAGGATCCATCACGATTCCTTTACCGATAGCTTCAGCTCATTCGCAAGGATTCGTACTTACGTCCTACTACGCGGTATCCGAACAAACTAAGCCATCATCGTTTCAAAAAGTAACAAGGTCTGTGTACACCCGTGTTGACAATACCAAAATACAGCGCGACTGGTTAGTAACCAGCAATATTTTTACAGGATAATCATTAGTCGATTCTCGTTCTAGGTCAATTAAAAAAAATAGGTGCTTAATATTTGACCTCATAATCTAGAGAAAAACAAAACTGATATACACTCAATAATAAGGAAAGCAATTAATAACACCATGCCGCGTAGTCCCGCCCACGTCCCGCACCTCGACCCGCGCCCCGCTTCCCTTTGTTTGACCATGCGGCGTTCAGACAATAAGCAGTTACGTAATGATTAACCTTGAAAAGCCGCCCCTTTAACGTTGTTCATTGAACCTACATGTGATTTTTTTTTAAATAATATTCCCATACTTTTTATTACAAATTTTAATTAAGGTTCCATTTGTTGTTTATTAATATTTGTTTTGATAGTATTATTTTATACGTTAAATGTGACCATGAACTACCAAATGATTGAAGGGTGTTGAACTTTAAATCACCCGGTATATTATTAATATATTTCTACTCTAAGCATTTTTACGCTAAACACTTTTTTCAATAATTGAGGCATATAGAATCAAAGACAGCTAAGTGCCACAAGTTCTAAAAATGAACTGAGTATGGAGCCATCTAGTCTTATTGGTTGCAAATCACCATTTAATTCCTACAAGAAATAAAATACAGCCTTTTAATTTTCGTTTTAAAATTGATTTTGAGATCAAATACATTTAAGTACAACCAAATCATCAAATAAGAAGTAAAGTAAGAATAAAATACAGTTAAGGAATTATCGCATTTTTTAATTTCTTGAACTTCTTTTTTAGAGCTGATGGCCATAGGCAGGCAAAATCAATAGCCTATGCCACTCCCTAAAATTGAAACTTTGAATATAAGTAAAACTCCAACTCTGAGAATAGATAAACATTTTTTTCGTTTCCTGCAAATTTGGCACTTAGCTGTTTTTGATTTTATATGCCTCAATTGTAGATATACCTCACATGAATTATGTTATTTGAACTTACTAAGAGGAAACGGAACGAATCTGTCGAGGTCGTTGAGTCGCTATGACGATGCACATTAGAGCAGAAGGATAGTCTTATGTTTGTTATGATGACTATTTTTTTTGTGACAAATTGTGCTAAATGTTCTAATCAATTGTCCTTGCGTAACCTACAATAAATACAAAATTGGAAGAATTATTTTTCGTTTTTATTAACTACCAGCTGACCCGCGCAACTTCGTCTGCGCCAAATCGGTTATTACCTGATTCGATTTTAAAACGCAAAAAGTCTTAAAAAACCTTAAGACCCGTCTGTAGGGACACCAACCGGGTCCAATTGTGAATCCAAACTACCCTATATATATATTGGTAAGAAATGTCTTCCCGATATCCCCAGCATTGCTTCTTTGAACCTCCCCGCCCCATTTACAATATTTTTCTTATAGTTTTTATGTTATTATTTCTAACCAACTCCATAAATTAACAGGCTGTAAAAAGTAAACTTTATCTCCATGAAACCTGTCTCTAATAACTTTAGTAATTGTAAAATTTATTATCTTTTTCACATAAACAGAAATAATCTTTTTGGCTGAGATATTAAACTTAGATACATGTGTATTGTAATTTTTTTGTAAAGCTAACAATAATGCATTTTGCTATGGATTTTATTACTTTATTACAAATCATTCCAGCAACGCACGTCATATTATAGAATTTTGCTAATTTTAATTACATTTATTGTGATCAATTATTGAAAATATATCTACTATAAAAAAGTAGTCTAATATACCTTTCTAACAGTGTAAGAATTTTCAAAATCGGATCAGTAGTACCAGAGCTTCAGCGTGGCTCTACCGCCTTCTTTATAAATACATAGCTTTTAAGTACATAAAACGCATAACGAACGTTTTTTTATACAATAAAATATTTGTTACAACATATAGGTGACAGTTTCGTTTACACATATTTTTCAACTTTGTCGATATGGTATTATTGAAGTGAACTTTCTTTAGAATCGTTAAGGTTTGAAAATCAATGGAAAGAAAATGCTTCATAAGAGACAAATACATAGATTAGAATTTAGCCTACTTGTTAGATTTTATACTTCTAATTCAACTGACTGAAACGTAACTTAGCCGTAGCTCAATTATAACGCACTGTACATTGTGCGGACCGACGAGACATATTAACTACAAATTTTTGACTTTCGTCCGTTATCCTGGAGAACCCCTTGCGTTTTATGGGACAAAAATCGTTTCCTAGATGTAACTTTATAATATTAATTTATCACTGTGTCAAGTCAAAGTGCGGGGTGGTAGGGTTTTACAGCCTAACTGGGTCGCAACCACCATGCACATGGCGAAAAAGCCCGTCATAGTGATTCGCTTTTGCGGGTCGCGTTTCGGGATCAGCCTGTGCATATCCAGCTTTTCGCAGGCCGGCATTACAGTGGCGACCGGCGATGGATCGTGTGTCACTCGGTGGTCGCCATTGTTTTTGGATTGTACTGCGTTTACCATCAGGCACAGTGCAGTCATTTTGCCGTGCTAATATATAAAAAAAAAGGTTCAATACTTTCAGAGTGATACGTGTTCACAGTGATAGACAGACAGGCAGACAAAATTCATAAATAGATTATTTGTGGCTTCTATATCGATAACAAAGTCCACCCCGATTATAATTTCAAAAAATATTGAATGTTCAGATTTGGCCCAGTTACAGTTTTATTATATGTATAGATAATAGATGTGTTTTTTATAGCTATATAGATTAACACCATATCGGTAAAAACTATTTCGTGGAAAACCCATTATTTTTAATCATTTATATTTAGATAAAAACGGTTACCGGTACTTGTCCTTAGTAAATGGATAAATGCTGTATTATAAGGGAGGCCTTCGGACGGATGGAGCGAGCAAAAATTCGCTAAAAAGCTACCGTGGGAGGAAACCTCGTTAAAAAGTTACCGTGGGAGGAAATTACTTTAAAAGTTACCATGAAAAAAAAATATGTTAAAACGCTACCATGGGAGGAATACATGTCAAAAAGTGACAGAGGGGAAGCCTCCGAACGGAGGGTAGGGTTAGAGGTGTTTCCTTCACTGCCAGGCCGTACTGAGGGGTAAGGGGCTGGGGATTTAACATTCCATGCATTGGTGTCACGGGTGGGGAAGCAGTTTGACGGAGCTATAGCAGTCGTTGGAGATGGATCTTGCCACCAGAGTATCAGGGTGAATGCTTTGTTTCATCCCGTGATACTCCATTAGCGTGGCAGACGGTATATCGTGGATTGGTTTAAGCAGCAAGAGTCCGACACCCCTACCGCTACTCCAGAGTGAGTAGGTCTCCAATATAGGATTTTTTCCACTTTAAAAAAATCTGCACTAATAAAAAACATATAGATTTTGTTATAAGGAACAATTGGACTCCACACGTTTTTCGTATCAGTTTAAATGATACTGCAGCCCATGCCATAGAAGATTTGAAAAGGTATCACTTTTATGGACTTAGTTATTAACAGATACCGTTATAACTGTATGTGATTTGTATATATATTTGTATATATTATCACTAGTTTCTGCTCGCGACTTCGTCCGCGTGGGATAGTTACTTTCGGCTAACGTTAACTTTAACTCGCGACTTCGTTTACGTAGAAAGTGAAAATATTTTTAAACAATACGTATTTTAAAAAAACGGTAGTGCTCCGCACCTATTGGTCTTGGCGTATAACTTACAATATTAGCATAGATAGTATAGCCTATTTCCATCTGGAATAATATACCTTTCAAGTAGTCAAAGAATATATTAAATCCATGCAATGGTCCGGAGTTTACTTTAAGTAGGTAAGTCCAGTTAATTACATCACTTATTGAAATAAATATGAGCTAACTTTCGTTTAATATCAGGAAAAAATACCGCTGATACCGTAGTTGAAATTACGATCCAAGATAATAAAACCTTTAACGACAAGTTATATGAAACAACAGTGGAAGTAGGTTACATATAAGATATGCGTAAGGAAAGTTCAGATGTTGAATGACATACATTTTCAAGATCTGCCGATATAAATCACTCTCACAAGAATTGCGGGTCAAATGCAAAATGTAGGAGGCAGTGTAGCATAACTAAGCAAAGGCTCAGTATATTCAACACGTAAAGTGCATACAATTTGCATGAAGTGTATTTTATGCATTATAAATTTTAGCTACCACTTATATGAAAATATTTTTTTTATTGTCTTAAGTGTTCGAATATGTATTATATACAAAACTGATTTTAATTAAAGCCTAACAAAATTTTGCCACTCGGCTGATTTTTTAAGAATCAAAACTCAATTTGCCCCTTCATGTTACGCTATTTTTTAAAGCTTATGCTGCCAACAGTCTGTTGACCAGGCATTGCATAGTAAGGTCTACATTCCTATGGAGGTTAAACCCTTATGGTTGTGGACAGTTCAGGTAATGAGATGTACGCTAAGATAAAGAAAACAAAAAAAGCATATAACGTTTTTTCTGAATACTATTTAAAACAAAAAATATATATGTATAAGAATCAAAGTAGGAGATAAAATCACTAACAGAACATAAACACGATTATACCATCTGTTAGATAACGACTTATTAAGTAACAAGGAGATTGCAAAAATGTTTAAAGGAATGTTTCAGATCTTTAAAATCGCACGGTAACTTGAACAATCAACAATGTAGTCTCTACGAGAAATTAAAGAATGTAGATTGTTTTTCAAACGACATATAGGTATATTACCTTAACTTCTCCTTTCTCTGTGACAGTGACTTGATAACAGGGCAACGAATCGAATCCAGGGAAATCTTCGATGTCACCAGTTTTTATGTTAAAGCAGGCACCATGCCAAGGACATCTCACTCTGCCGTCGCCTAAAGCTCCTGTCACAAGTGGGGCGCCGTAATGTGTACACTTGGTACCAACGGCGCTGATCTCTCCTTTCTGTTTCACCAACAATACCTTGCCGTCTTCGCCCACATCGAAAACTTTCATTTCGTTCTCTTTTAACTCATTCTCTTTGCACACAACTGTTTCGATATAATTGTTGCTCGATTCCATACGGGAGATTGTACCACCTTTATTGGACAAACAGAGAAGTATATTATTAATTTCCTTTGGTATATTATTATAAATATATTATTAATTTTCTATAGGTGGTAGAGCCACGCTCAAACTATTACTGGTTTCGGCATAAATGGGTCGGCTCGCTCTCTCATACTACCCTCTCATAGAAAACCGACGTGAAGTAACAGTGCTTGCATTGTTGCGTTTCGTTCGGTCAGTGAGAGCGCCGGAGGCCTACCTCTCCTCCTCTCTCCCTCTCCCCTTCCCCCCAAAGGGTGGCAATGCACTTGCGACTCCCCTGGTGTTGTTAGTGTCTATGGCCGGTGGTGATCACTTAACATCAGGTGACCCACCTCTTCGTTTGCCTTCTATGACATAAAAAATAAACAATCCTACTGATAAAAGGCTCAACACTCTAAAACTTTTTGTTTAAAATATGATTCTGGCCATTTTTTTATATTCATATGTAATTCTTCTGAAACTCGTCTCATCAGTACTCCGAAAAATAGCCTTAAAAAAGATATAGCAGAACAGTATTATTTTTTCAGGGATGAAAGGCAATCCTATTGTCTTTTTCTGTACTTCTGACAACATGTATGGAATATTTCATTTTACGGCGTGAAAGCGTAACAAACAAATTCACATTCGAATTTATAATATTAGTTAGGATTAGAAACAGCCCGCGACTTCGTCTGCACCTGCGTCTTTATAAATACACATTATCTTCATGTAACTCTAACGGTTTTTTCAGTTCACGCCGAAATAATTCTCAGATAATAGATTATTTCAAACTTACTTAACACTCATTATTCTATTTTAACATTGATATACAAAAATCCAAGATGCACATTTTCTCAGAGACGGGACACAAAAAAAAGAGTGCATAATTTTGGATTATGCAGCCATTTCAAATAGTCTCGAGTTGCTTGCGTCCTTGTAAAAACAACTATAAATCATTCAGGTAAGGTTGAATTTGCAGAATCATGAATTTATCGCATAACTATAACCACGTATGGTATATTGGGGAGTTAAGCCGGCTGTTTTGAGCGCTACTTTTATTCGAGACTGTGTGTCTTGGGTTTTTATATGTCAATGTATTTTACGCAATTTAAATAATATGTTTATAAATTATACCCCACGTATTATTAGGATATGTATGTTATATTACTATGAAGTTTTATTAAACTTATTTCAGTAGCTTTTCCGTGAAAGAGTAACAAGCATTCGCTAAACCTCACAAACGTTCTCGTTTATCAAATTCATATAATGAATATGGCGAGATTATGTATTATGCAACAGTCTTTTCTACAAATAAACTATACTAGGCCTTTTGCTGTAATCTAAAGAGCTAGTATCATCATCATCATTACCCTTATCCCACCTAAGTAGGGTCGGCACAACATGTCTTCTTTTTCCACTCTCTCCTGTCAAATGTCATCTCAGTATTCACACCTTTTACACACAATCCATTAATACCTTTTTTGGTCTTCCTCTACTTGTATGTCTGTCCACCATCGTACTCAACATTTTTCTAGTTACATGGTTTTCATCTCTCCTCATGACATGGTCATACCATGCTAATCTGCTACTCCTCAACTTCTCTGTCACTGGTGCTATTTTCAAACTTCCTTGGATATACTCATTCTTAATCTTATCCATTCTAGTCACACCACACTTACACCTTAACATTCGCATCTCTGCCACATGTAATTTTCTCTCACCCGTCTTTTTCGTAGCCCAGCACTCAGATGGATACAGCATGACTGGTCTTATCATAGTTTTATACACCTTCCCCTTGAGTTTCAAAGGCATTCGTGGGTCACAAGCTACCCCAGACACATTTCGCCATTTCATCCATCCTGCAGTTATCCTATTTCCCACGTCCTTATCAATGCCACCGTCGCTTTGTATCACTGAACCGAGATACCGAAAATTGTAGCAGGCTGCTAAGCATACACCATCTAAGAGAGCTAGTATAAAATCTTGAAATTCTGTCGGACCTCTTAAATCGAACTTCAGGGGAGACACCAACATTGAATTACGGAGTTTTCGATTTACAACGGATTGTGTGAAGAAATATTTAATTTGTAGAGGTTAGCATTAATTCTTACAAATTTTGAGTTAATACTGTAGGCAAGTACTTGAAGACAGTAACTTATTTTTTCCCCGGTTCAAGAGGTAATTAGTTTAAAATGATCGACTTAGTAGGTGATAAAATCAAACATGTTGTATTCGAGATACACAGGTCCAATTAATTTTTTCGAGTTATGATGAGAGAATATGTACGGAAATGGTTTGCAAGGACACAATAATTTTTTACAATTTACAGGTGGTTGAAATTTCGAGTGATAGAGGTTTTGCGGATTGAAAAGAAGGAAACAAAACATTTAGAGTTTTGGAGTTTCTCAACTTATCGAAGCTCGACTTACAGAGATTCTACCGTAATTTTCAAACATAAAATTTTCCGGAAACAAAAGACGAATATGGAACAAAGTTATATAACTCAAGAAACCATACCTCTCAATGAATATTTTAGAGAAAATATTGATCGATATTTTTTATATATCTGATTGTACTCAATCAGTTTTAGATAGATTACCTTATCTTTTCAAGTAAATTCGTTTTCTAAATAAATACCAGATAGTAATCTGAATTTAAACAATACCCTAAAATTCCTAAACCGAATCAGGTCATACAACTGCAAAATCAGGTGTAGTGAACCTAATCTATGATTATGTGATTATCTAAAAAGTTCGTACATGATATTTAAGTATTGTAGCTCATATTAACATGCTTATGTCCACCAATTCTCTTTAGTGAAAACAGTTTTGCTATCATTGAAACTTTCTGTTTGAACTGGATTATTTATGGATTGGTTTTTATTCTTTTACTGTCATTTTATTATTACTGCTTATCCTCGCGGAAATATAATGATGTTATTTATATATTATACTGAAATGTCCTGTTTCAACCAATTAAAGTGTCGTCTAAATCAACTCACCCATTTCGAAAGTACAACACAAACTACAGAGATATAATGCAACATAGTAGGTACGGCTTCTATCCATTACTTCTTAGTAAAAATTGGACATTATTGTGGTATCTTTTATGTATATAAAATTAATTTATTTTACACAAATATCTATATTTTAAAAAGTCAATCGCCAAATGTATGTAAGCGCATGATTTCAGAACGCCTGCACTTATCTCACTGATTATTTTTTGGTGTGTGCGTTACAATTGTCACAAAGTATGAAAATGGTTGAAAAACTGTACGGAAAACTGAGAATATTGGATTAAACAATATCCATCTACAATTAATTTAATATAATAAATTAAAAACAAAGGAACTGGTAACCAAACGCAACTACTGAAACTAGCCTGGAATGAAGAAGCCTGCAAGAATTTAAAAAATCCCCAACACCAGTATTATACTTTCATCACTTCTTTCAATGATGATGTAATATTCGACATCCCCAATATAGAGGTAATGTTGATGTTTTCTCTGAGGAATCATCACCGTTGATATGTATTTTTCTTCTTTTTTTTTTGCTTCTTTTATAGATAATTGTACTATAGTAATATATACAGTTTATGGTGGTAGAGCCACGCTGAAACTATTTCTGGTTTCAGCATGAATGGGTCGACTCGTCCGGGGTAGTACCACCCTCTCATAGAAAACCGACGTGAAGTAACAGTACTTGCATTGTTGCGTTTCGTTCGGTCAGTGAGAGCGCCGGAGGCCCACCTCCCCTCCCTTCTCCTCTCCTTTCTCCCTCTCCCTCCCCTAACCCTTCCCTCCAAACGGTGGCAACGCACTTGTGACTCCTCTGGTGTTGTTAGTGTTCATGGACGGTGGTGATCACTTAACATCAGGTGACCCATCTGTTCGTCTGCCACCTATGACATAAAAAAACAAAAAAAGTTGGTTACTTGAAAGAAAATGCCTTGTGACATAAGTTCGCGGGTGTACAAACTAATAAGTGCAAGAAATCATTTAATCCAATCATTCAATCATGTATTCCTCTCATTTTATAAACCAGAATGTGACTTTGTTTATTACGCTTTCACGCCTTCAACATCACGAGATTTTGCATACCAGTTGTCAGTTCAGGAAAGAACATAGATTCCCTTTCATAAAGAAAACGTACTGTTCCCAAAGGATAGGTCAGATTTACATTAGTGCGAGCGAAGCCACTATCAGAAGTTACTGTAGAATAAATTCAAAAACTGTTAATGATAAAATAATGATAGAAGCTTCTACATCCCACTGTATATTCAGAAACATATACAGTGTGATGATTTTTCTTATTATTATAATACGACAGAGTGACTGCTAGGTCAGACACTATAGTCTATATTTCCCTCTATACGGAGTTTAGCTGAACGTGGCAGCGTGACTGCAATGTTGCTAATATGAGAAGGTTTAGAGTGAAATAAAAGGACTCCGATTGCACTGACTAGTAAACGCTTGGACTGCATGTATACGAAT
Source organism: Antheraea pernyi (assembly GCA_015888305.1). Classification (NCBI taxonomy): domain Eukaryota; kingdom Metazoa; phylum Arthropoda; class Insecta; order Lepidoptera; family Saturniidae; genus Antheraea; species Antheraea pernyi. The sequence goes on from MU158816.1 coordinate 559,005, forward strand.
CAATGGTGAAGCAGCAAAGAGAGAGTGTAAAGAGATACAAAACAAAACACGTGCAAATATATGACATAAAATTGAACCGACTATACAAATAAATAATAATGTTGGTGTTATAAACTAAAAGTAAATTTAGGAATACAATGCGACATAAAACAATAAAAGAGTTTGCCAAATTCTGTGCGGGGTTTTTGTCGGCCCGATTATAATTAAGCCAGGTTATATTTGGTCTGAATCTGGTCAATGCATCGGAGTGGTTGCACATATTTACCAAATGATCCTGCGGCTCATAAAGTATCTGTAACTACCATAAATGGTTACAATACAAATACGTGTGGTGTGTATTCGCGCGCCTTTTCAGAATGCTTAGTATAGGCTGCTTGTAAAATACGGTGACGGTGCTGCTCCTTGATCAATCTTGTATTGTATTCTTGTAGGTGTATAGTAACGTTTTCTTTTATTATATGTGTCGGTACACGGAGCGTGTTTATTTTATACTAGCTGTTACCCGCGGCTCCGCACGCTCTTTTTTAAAATGAATTAAAGAAATGTAAAATTGTGGGTGGGTGTGTACATTACAGAAACGCTTTTTCAAAAACATTTGTAACTTCGATACGAACGCCATCTACTGTAACATGTAACGTGTACATTAGATATATGAATACTAATAATATATCGAATGGGATGGGATTTATCATCAGCAACATACCTGGATTTTCAACCTACTATATACCAAACTCAGTGCTCACTAACACTATATAAGAAAGTAATGAAAATTATAAGCTATACATTATCGAATAATATATCTTAAATCTTTTATTATATAGATATAATATGCCCGTATTGTCTATATACTTAAGTTATTCTTATACGTTGCTATAAACGCTGAGTTATGTAGAAGCAAACGCGGTAAATAAAACAATATGGCCGCCAAATTGACCAAAAAGATGATATAATTCATATTACATACAAATATATGACTTTCAATTAGGTATATTTATTATTATTGGAGTCCAGTAAGGTACACATCTATCGCGGTTGTAACATATGTTTGATCAATTTCACACGAACGAATGCCCAGGTAGCAGTTAATCACTACATAGTGTACCAATTCAAATAAAAAAAGAATCATTAAAATCGGTTCACAATTGACTAAAATATCGATTAAAATACATAAAAAAATACATACAACCGAACATAGTAACCTCCTCCTTTTTCGAAGTCGGTTAAAAAAAAGTCCTCTGTCAGCTTATCTGTTCGCGATAAAGTCAAAAACTACCATTTTCATGCTGTTTTCACCAGTAGATAGAATGATAATTTATGGGGAAGGTTTAGGTATAATTTGTCAAGGTTTTCATTTTATTATCCGTCTCCGTCCGTATAACGTCTTCCGAGCCCGCTAGTTATCTGCCCGTAAAAGCCCCGTGAAAGTCGGTCCAATCAATTAGGAGATAGAAGGATATTGCGGACGAAGTCTTGAGAAACAAAATAAAATAGTCTAAGTTACTTCTTATAAGGTGAGTTATCTTCCAGTGAAAGTCCCGTGAAAATCAGTTCAAGCATTACGGATATTCCACTGCGTCCGAAGGCGAATAAAAAACCTAAATTATTTTTTATGAGGTCTGTTATCTACCAGTGAATACCCCGTGAAAATCGGCCCAAAGTAATGCGGACGAAGCCGCGGACAAATAAAATAGAATATGTCAACCGCTATAATTTCGGTTATCTGGCAGTAAAAAGTAAAATTCCCGTTAAAATAGGTCCAGTCGTTTTGGAGGTTACCCAGAACAAACAAACAAACAGACAAAATATAATAATATAAAAATATAGACAAAGTATAAAAAAAGTTTTTTTTGGTCATTTGTAGCCATATCCATTCATCAAAAAGTTGTTATTTTATTTGTACATACACAAACTTTTTTTTATAATACGTAATAGAGAACAAATAAAAAATTGGAAATAAAAGTAGTATGAACTATTTGAATGGGAAAACAAAATAAACTTTGAAAATGTTAGCTTTGATACTTACCACATAACTTCAGAATTGGCAGTATGGATTAATTCCTTCGCCTGTCCTATTGAACGAATATTATAACTACTACTTACGAAATCTCTCAAAAGGAAAAAAGTGCCCGATTTTGAAACATTCTTCATTGGTGCTCTGCTTCTATTGGCGTTAGCGTGATGATATATAGCCTATAGCCTTCCTCGATAAATGAGCTATTTAAAACCGAAGGATTTTTTCAAATCGGAATGGTAGTTCCTGAGATCCTAGCGTTCAACCAAACAAACAAACAAACTCTTCAGCTTTATATATTAGTATAGATTAGTATGGTATATAGTTTCTGATTGTAAGCGCAATTTATCCAGAAACAAGAACAACCGAAAAATATATAATCTATCGGCAGTCATCTGTTATACAGACCGGCAATGCTCTCTATTTGTGGGTATATACACGGTGATTCCGAAATACGATAAACTAAAAGCGAGTCACTATGACTGGTGTACCACTATGTGTATATTGGTAGCGAACCAGTCGCGTATCGATCCCTACCCACTTGCTTGATTACTGGGCATATATTAACAGATTTCGAAGCACAAGGCACTATGACTTGCGAGATCCAGTCCAATACAATAGCATTGTGCATGAACACAATAACATTATATATACTGATATTATAAAGCTGAAGTGTTTGTTTGAACGCGCTAATCTCAGGAACTACTACTGGTCTCATTTGTAAAATTCTCGCGGTGTTAGACAGCTCATTACTCGAGGAAGGCTATTACGGAGGCTATATATCATCACGCTTAGATCAATAGGAGCGGGGCACCAATGAAGAAAGTTTCAAAAGAGGGGTTAACATATTTAAAAAATATTTTCACCTTCTACGTAAACGAAGTCGCGAGTCGAAGTTAGCGTTAGCCCAAAATAACTACTCCACGCGGAGGAAGTCGCGGGCAGATGTTAGTAAATAATAAGTGAAGATTTGCGTGCATATTAAATAAGATGATTTTTCTGAACGACTTTAAATGTAATCAATATATAGTATGTTTAGATTATTATTTTAAATTTCATCTAAGACTTGAGACACCCAAGCTAACCTCACCTGCACGTGGTGCAACCTGCTGAATAACGAACGAGGCAATGGCGAAAGCGGGGTGGTAGGATTTTACCGCCTGACTGGGTCGCAACCACCATGTATATGGCGAAAAATCCCGTCATAGTGATTCGCTTCTGCGGGTCGCGTTTCGGGATCAGATTGTGCATATCCAGCTCTTCGCAGGCCGGCATGACAGCGGCGACCGGCGACGGATAATGTGTCACTCGTTGGTCGCCTTTTTTTTTGGATTGTACTGTGCTTACCATCAGGCACAGTGCAGACATTTTGCCATGATACAATAAAAAAAAATTAAAGGTCAGGCAGCATAGGCATAAATGATCTGTATGGCTACAATAGTCAAATGATTTTGAATATAGCATTAAAAATATAACTTTTCTCTGGAGCTTCGTTTGTGTAAATGTAGATTAAATTTATCTCTCGAGAATAATATTATCTAAATATTTTTTTATTTTCAAACTACGTTATTGGCCCGACATGCCATTACAGCGTCACTGGAATACTTCTGGATGAAAAGTATCCTATGTTCTTTTCTGTCTAAAGTGCATGCAAAAAATCATAATGATTGGTTTAGTAGTTAAGGTGTGAAAGCATGACAAACATATAAACACACATTCACATTTAAATAAATTTATTTATGTATAAAATTTAAAATACAAGTTCAAAAGAATCTTTGAGTGTATGGCTTAGAACAGTCTTAATATACTGTCTGTATAAAAAACAAAAAAACCTAAATTAAAGCTACTACTTCATGCGATTAATGTGTTAAAACATACAAAAAAAACCTGTTATAATATTACTATAGAAATATAGATTACTGTAGAAACATGAGCTTACATCATTTTATTATAGGTAATAATGCTTTGGAATTAGCCAATATGCATATCAATCTGATTAGCCCAAATCTGCAGACTGACGAGGTTATTGTCTGATAACAATAATGCACTGAGGTATAAAATCGGTACCTAATAAACACTTACAAAGAGCAGGAAAGCAAGGCATATACTAATGTCGGTCTGGCTATTTCTGGGGCTTAAATTGAAAATTTGTTGCTATATGCTTATTAGTGTCTTCAGGCAGCTGGTCTTGTAGCCAGTTCTCGCTAGACCTTTTTTTTTTTTCTACATGGCGGAATCCCTAACTGATATCCATCTCACCGGGCAGCAGAGGATGGATATGCCCGAGTCGCACGGACTAAAACCCCATGGTACCTTCTTACACCTTTTGGCCGGAGGAGCAGGGACTGTCTAATCGACACTACATCTGCTCCTCCAACAGGAGTTGTCCCCTCCTAAGGGACCCAAACTGCGGCCTGAGGGGTCAAGATGGTGGACCCCTCAAGGGGAAATGGGTGTTATTCCCCCTAACGAACTGTGGGAACATCAGCATAATGCACCTCCACCACATGGACCTGTGCAGTTTAACTGCCCGGAGCGACGGACATGCATGTGTCTGTCGCTCAGGGTCTCTTTCTCGCTAGGCCTAACATGTTACTAATCTAAAAAGAATACTATTTCAACAAAAACTAAAAATGACTTAAAAAAATATACTCCTTCTTCTTTTTCTTTTTTAAAATGGCAACATGTGTGCGCACACAATTTTGCCAATGTCAAGTGAATGTAGCCATAAAATATACTCCTTTATTAATTGAAATATTAGTAGCTTTATGACAATCCAAGTATAGGTAGGTGTCTAACTATTGTCAAAGATATTATGTTGAAAAAAAAAATGTCAAATTAATTAATTCATTCATTCAAAATGTCATGAAGTTACCAATATTACCAATTAATATACATTTTCCACTTAATTTTGAAGAATACACTGGTATATCTTCGAAATTTTAGATCCAATGCCAATGAACTTAAAATGGGATGCTCTTGAAAGTATACCCTTTCAAACGAAAAAAAGAATTTTCCAAATCTATACTAACACTATAAAGATAAAGTTTGTTGCTTCTAAATGTTAAACTCAGGAACTACTGGTATGATTTGAAACATTATTTCAGTGTTAGGTTAGCTGATTGAGGAAGAATATATGCTATATATTATCACGCTAAGACCAATAGGAGCGGAGCAACAATGAAGAATGTTTTAAAATCGGTAACTATTTTTATTTTAAGAGCTTCCACTTCATGTTAGCTTTAGCCCAAAGTAATTATTCCACATGGACAAAGTCGCGAGAAGAAGCTAGTCTCTTTATAAACAAGGAAGTTCTGAGGTATCAAACATTAAAGAAATTACAACTGAATGGATAACCTCCTTCTTTTTGGAGTGTGGTAACAATAGGATACCATATATACTTTCACAAAAAACATTCATGTGCTAATATGTAAAAGTGTTTTTATATAAACAAAATATTTAACAATAAATCTTTAAATCATATTATACAAGTAATATTGGTGACTGTCATTATGTTCTTGCTTTTTTATATCATTAATATATTATTGGATCAAATATCCTTCTCTCGAGTTTTATAAATAAAAATACCTATATATGTAAAAGTCACTATAAAATCCCATTAGATGTGTGCGTTTCAACATCCAGACTGGCCATATTTCATTTTTCTAGACATACAAAGGCCCTTGGTACTTGTCGAGCTTACTATTCAGCGGGAAACTAATATTCCTAAGAAACTAATATTCATAAAGACTATGAGATGAAGCTAGACGTATTACGACTTTGTAAATGAGTTGACTAAAATAGTTATATAGTTAATCTATATGCGGTAGAAGTGGGAGCCAGAGGTATACCAGCAAAATCTCACTATAACCTGCTGAATGATCCGTCTTTCCAAAACTGCAGCACGTTCTATACTAGAATGAGCAGCTTACTACGAGATTTGGATAGGCAAAAGGAGAAACATGAGTAGTTAAAGGTGAGTGTTAATGTACGTTGGAAAGGGGCACCCTTAAACCTACACCCGTGTCACAAGTCTCGGGAACTACTCAGAGTTACTCTGCCTGCAGCTGTACCGTGAAGCTGTGGAACAATCTCCCGGCCAGTGTGTTTTCTCCTTCCTATGACATGGGGTTCTTCAAGCAACAAGAGACACTTGCGCAGGCCGGCATGACAGCGGCGACCGGCGATGGATAGTATGTCTCTCGGGGTCGCCAATGTTTTTGGATTGTACTATGCTTACCATCAGGCACAGTACAGTTTCTGCCGAGCTACAATAAAAAAAAAGCACCTGCACAGTAAATCAATAGAATGCTAAGTAGTACATCTCTCTGATTTGGATAATTTATTTGTACTTATAAGGTCACTTGGAGTATTTTTAGCTGTAAGTACTTGGCAGGTGGTTTTGTGTATAGTTTTAGAAATTTTGTCAAATTTACAAATTAATTTTGTTCAGGGCTTTTCACGTAAACGAAACATATTCCCAAATTTACAGTTTCCCAGCATGTGACAAGGAATATGGAACTAAAGTATCTTTTAGTATATACATAGGTACTTAAAATATAATTACGATATATTTATTTTTATGCATAAATAAAAATCTATATTAGTGTATTTTGAGTATATATAGACCAAAAAGTCTGAAATATATAGATAGCCATAGCCATAAACAGAAAATACCTTAATTGAAACGACATATAAATAACTGGTGATATTTAGAGAAAACGAGCAATAATTACGAAGGACTAGTAAATCAACATATACAGGTAATACTTACGTCTTTCTTCTGTTGTTCCACATTGCCCGCTATTAGGAGAGTAAGATCTTGAATATGAGCTGCCCATTTTATTGTTTATCGCACCCGCTAATACAAAAAAAAAAAATATATTTTCTATAAAAGACCGAAAATAAATTTTAAATTTTCAAGACAAGTATTTACTTATAACCGATGACAATCTGCTTATCTATAGATAAAATCAAAGGAGGTTACTATAGTTATGATTAGAAAAAGGATCTTTATGAGAACAATTTTACCTTGTACAAAATATTTCACGACCTTGCTACCTAAAACACAACTTTTGTGTCGAATGAACACTACCATAATAATATGTTTACTTCAATCGATTCGATGCGAAAACATCTACCACAGATAAGAATTATTAATTTGAGTGCAACTATTCCAAGTGGACACTCCAGTCTTATCTTTTTCAGCTTGATCAAATGGCTTGATCTACTCGTCTATTAATTTCTTACTCTTTTACTAGTTGAGTTAGCCCAATCTTTTCTATCAAGATCTTTCACTGAATATCAACCATCTTCATTATATCATTGGTATATTGTGAATCTATGGACAGGGTGATTTCCTTCTCTATACATCCACAAGGTTCTAAAAATTACAATGAACTTAATTTACATATCGATTTCCTTTTTGCCATTAATACGTATAAAAAATGGCACGGGAGATACTATCGCGATACAGTGACTCACCTACATCACTTGTACTCACACATGAGATCACCTCTGACACACGTGCATATACATACACATGGTGGAAGGTTTTATTTTTTCCCTTATCGAACTGAATCAAATAGTTTAGTTCGTTTCATTCCGATATACACGTATGCATTTGTGAATCATGCAATTTCGATTGTATGCTGTTCATACATATTTAACAGCTTAGAATAGTTTAGCTAGATCAGACGAGATTTCTCAAGTAACAGCTCAAGCCGAGGTGTGCCGTGCGCCCTTGAGCGTGTTACCTAAAAATAAAATCGGCTGAGTGCCTTAAGCGCTCGCCTTAGTAGTCCGGTGAAGCTGTAAAGACCTTACTAGGTCAATAGCGTAGTCAGTTCGGGAAAGACTGTATTGCTGCTTCAGTAATATGGCTTGGTCAATAACTATTTTGTAACTTTAAATTGACAGTGCTAAAAGGCGTGAAAGCCGTCGCAGGGTCGATCATGTTTTATCTTTGCAACTTTACAAATTTTGGCAATCTTTATTTTTGAAATCAATACTCTCTATTAAAATATTGTCACTAAAATGTGTTTCATTGTTTAAAATAGTGAAGTCACCTTTCTACAAATAATTAAATTGTATATACTACTATAGCGTAGTGATAGTACCTTATTAAATGTCCCACAAACAGTTTAGACATTATACTAAACCACTACATTAAAAGAAACAGTTTCATAACTTATGAATTTACGGAACGCTCATCAAGCCAGCATCAAGCCAAATACTATGACACAATGACAGCTTTGCTTCTATTGGCTAACGACTGTTTGATCAGTGCTTCGGGTGTTTACAACTTACAATATAGCACTTTTGTTATGTTTAACAGTATTAGTTTATAAAAAATATACAAGTTTATAAACATTAGTTGCTTAAGAAAAAATCTTTTTTTGAATATAAATATAATATAACAAAATATTTAGATACCTATATTATTAAATTCGTACCAAGGAACGTTAACGAGCTGTCATCTAAATGGAAAAATTACTTATCTGTTGATTGATTTTGATATGGTGGGTAGGTGACGGACGTGGCTACGAGGAATTTGTATTATGTTTTTCTAATCATAAAATCGATTCATACTAAAAATGTCTGATGTAATAGTGCCCAAAGGTCAACCGATTCCCGGAGACCCAGAAAAAAAAGGGTGGCTGTTCAAATGGACGAATTACTTGAAAGGTTATCAACGAAGATGGTTCGTGTTGTCGAATGGATTATTATCATATTACAGGTATGTGAAACAAATGTTTTCTTTTCTGAAATACATATAATAATGTTATTCTATATTATGTCCTGTGGTTTGCATTTTTATATTACGTACGGTTGTGTAAAAATGTTATATGACGCATTATTAAAAAAACGATAGGAATTTTTTCACAAACTAATTTCGTCTCTTTACTTTCTTTATTATTTACAATTTACTTTAAAACCGCAAGTAACGAAATTGGTTGGTCGAAATATAATTTTATCGTTTCACAAGTTTACGCGTTTCCGTTTACAATTTTACATAAGACTGATAATGATAGTATAACTGTCATATTATTACATCTTTCGTTAATAAAGCAACAACTGTAAAGGAATATTTCATTCTAATGCACAACAAAAAAGAATAAACATTGACATGTTACAAACATAGTTAGACAACCATAGAGTAACAAACCTTCGAGTAGTGTAAGCGGTTTCATAATTCTATGGACACTACATAGATTCTCTTTTTTATAACTTCTGTTGACCTTTGTAATTAATTATTATATTACTGTTTTTTCCTAAGTTGAGGTAAAATTATTCTGTGTGATTATATGTTGATGTATGCAATGAGTTTTTATATGTTAATTTGTTTTGTTCAGTATTATGTATACTGAACCAGTTTTCTCTAGATTTAAACAAAAAAAACCATTCTACTAATACTATACTAATACTACTAATAAAAGGTAAATTTAATTAAAATCTGCAAATATAATAAATCTCTCAGAATCATTATATACAGAATTTATGGATATAATTTACAAACTCACATGAAAAACTGATTAAAAAAAACCAATGTGAAGTAAGTGCTTGCATTGTTGAGTTTCAATCTGTCAGTGAGAGCACCGGAGGCCCACTTCTGTTAAAAGAACTGCAACACACTTAAGACTCCCCTGGTGGTGCTAGCGTCTATGAATGGCGGTGATAGTAAGCATCAGGTGACCCGCCTGTTTGTTTAAGTTAATTTGTTCGTTCGTTTAAAGAAAAAAAAACTCTACTGACTTTACATGTTTTACTATAATATATACTAGGGAGTCTAGGAGACATTATTTTATTTTTATTTATTCGGAAAACAAACAGTGATTCATTACAGATATTCAAACTAAATAGACTCTATACACCAGTTATATGTTTTCGCATATGAGAATTTAGAAAATAGCAAGTTCGTTTGAAAAAAAAAAATCAGTGACACAAACTTAAATTAATATCATTATTTATATCATCATTATCCTGCTGATAATTAAAAGAAAACTTGATAAATTGTAAACATTTTTCTCATGGATCACTTGTATCTACTGGGGAAAACCACATGAAAATCCCTTAAGTAGTTTTTGTGTTTATCTCGGGAACAAGTAGATTTGTCAGAGGACATTGTTTTTAATATGTAGTAATAATATAATTTTTACTTAAATTTCCTTAGTTTTTATTAATGTCTTGTGATCTGGATCATATGGTTTCAATGTGTCTGTGAATTATGTTGTAATAATAAAAATAAATATGTTATGTATTATGAAAGGATAAACCAGATCAAGTTTCTTGCCGGTTCTTCTCGATGACTGGACGGACTCGACGAACCGGTGGTAGCTTTGACGTTCATAAGTGCCTTCTCAGGGCCTAAATTGAATAAAGAGTATTTTGATTTGATTTGATTTAATAAAAAGGGCTTGTTTAACAATTTCCATGCAATTTATGCTTGCTTTCAATAATTCTTAGGTTTTACAGTTGAGCATGGATACAAAGATCAAACAGTCTTGCTGTTAATTATATAAAAACAGATGTCATGATCCTGTATGGTTGTGCAAAGTTATTTTACTGTGACTAGCTATATACCAAGCTCTTGTTTAAAAGTTGTAACCAAACATGTATCAGTATATTCAGGAAACTATAAATGGGAGCTATTTGTCCATACAGGTTTAAGTTATCTATCTATCGACACAGTATCACTACATATTATAGAATAAAGTCGTCTGCCGTGTCTGTCTGTTCGCATTGAACTCAAAAACCACCAAGCTGATTATCATGCTATTTTCATTAATAGACAGAAATATTCACAAAGATATTTTAAGAAAGAGGTTTAGGTATAAAATTTGTCAAGATTTTTTGTTATTTCATTAAAATATAACGATAATTGTTTGTCCGAAAACGCTACTTAATTAATCCCTTTGAGATATATCGACACACTTGAGATAATAAACGAGGGAGACAAAGTCATGGGAATCAGCTACTTTCTTTCATTTCTTTAGGTTGGTATCTAAACTTTAGTGATTGTGCAAAGTCTCTGGTATACGTTTGATTGATGAAGATATAACTTCGCAGAAATTAATAATTAAATATTAGATACGAGATTATTTTGCAAATCTACCAGGAAATGACTGGCCACTTAGTGAGACATGTCAGCGCCTAATCAATTCCAGGCGGAAGTGCAAAGTAACATCTGCCCCAATATTATCTGTTATATATATTATCTTATACATGCATATTAATAGAATGTTTAATTTCAAATCACTTATTGTTTGAGGAGATTATGCTAAAAGTACATATTTGGTATCTTATTTCATATAATGCTAATGGAAACGAAACATAATTACTAATTAGGTAAATTACATTTTTAACTACAGTACATTCTATATGAGTTTTGGAATATGGAAGATTACCAATAGAAGAGCACTCATTATATATGATTACTATTTAACATGGTATAGTATCACAAGAAATTATTAAAATTTCTATGATTTTATTATATATTCCCTGCTATTTTTATAATATGAACAAGCTAAATTAATTTTTAGTTTTTAATAATTTATATAAACACTATTGGATATTTAAATAAAATTGCTACTCTGGAGAAGATTTCAGTGTATTAATGAATTAAACCATTTATACTGTATATTATAAAATTTTAAGTTATAAATATTGTATCTTCTTGAAATATAGAGTAAACTAGCCTCTGCCCGCCACTTCGTTCGCGTAGAATAGTTACTTTGGGCTCAACATTAACATGCAGCAAAAGCTCTGAAGGGGAAAAATACCCGATTTTGAAACATTCTTCATTGTTGCTCCGCTCCTATTGGTCTTAGCGTGATGATATATAGCCTATGACACTCACAAATAACGTGGCTTTCTATTGGTAAAATAATTTTCAAAATCGGTTTAGTAGTTCCTGAGATTACCCCCTACCACGTCACAAACTCACAAACTTTACCTCTTTATAATATTAGTATAGATGAAGATTTTAATTAATTTAAATTCAGCTTATTTGGTTATGCATATGAGAATTGGTTAAATCTTATTTCAAATCTAACAATCTAACTTTGACTGTTGGAGAAATAGATATTTAGTTGTATAATAAATTAAGAGGTCAAAGGAGTGAGTAAGTAACGTATTGCATAAATAAAGATGCAATTAGAGATGAATCTGTATAGAAGAATAATAGCTAAAACTAAAGTTAAAACTAGTTTGTTCTGATTTTCGATCTTGGACAGAGAGAAAGTGTTATTTATATAAGCATAATATAAATACAATTAATTTTTTACTGCAGTTTTGATTTAGTGTTAAAATTATGAAGTGACTAGCAGGGCCGGCGGATGTGGTCCTACCCTGATAGAAAAATATTGTGAACAGATAGAAATGGCAAAGGACTTCATATCATATAGGAGGCATATTACAAAACAAAGTCCTCTGCCACGTCTGGCTGTCTGTTTGTTTTTGCGATAAACTCAAAGACTACTGAACGGATTTTTATATAGTTTTCACTAGTAGATAAATTGATTCATGGGGAAAGGTTAGGTATATAACTTGTCAACGTTTTTTTTTTATTATCAGGGCGGGAAAACGTCCGCCGTGCCCACTAGTTCTTATATAATATGTAGTGATTGATGATGAGTGATGGTGATGTTGTTGAACACCACTGTGATTGATGTAGATTGGAATTCTCATATTCAAACCTTCGTCTGATAACCAATTATCTTTAAATAGAACCAGTCCCATCTTTTTTTTTTTTAACGTGGAGAAATCCCTTATGGATACGCCACCCTCCCGGGGGAGAAGGTGAGTTATGTCCGACTCGCACGGACTAAAACCCCACGGTGTACGTCTTCCGCTATAGTTGGGGCGGCACGAGATCTCTATAGACTTCATCGTACCATCCCAGCGGTTGGCCCAGCAGCAAAAGGGTCGCTGCCGGGCCCCGTCTTGTTAGGAGACAGCCGTGTACACACCGGCCATCTCGTCCGTCCGCCGGACCTGTGCAATGGGAAGGTGGGCCCCCCGACCCATCTTCCCTGGTCCGGTTACAGTGGGAGGAGGCGGTCAAACTGACGCCTCCTCCTGCCCGTCCCCCGTTGGCGGAGACGGCCACTTTGAGGGTCTTGCTCACGGACCCTCTCCGCCGCCTCCTTCTGCGAGACGACTTCCTCGCAGAAGGAGGCCATTGCATTCCAGTTATCCTCACTACCGAGCATGGCTGCAACCACGCTCGGCAGTGAGAGATCTTGCCCTACCGCCGCAGCCAGAGTGCGACGTTGCTCTTCCCACGCAGCACACTCAGACAGAGTGTGCTGCGCGGTGTCCGGGTCAACGCCGCACTGATGGCATACGGCGGTCGGCTCCCTGCGTACTATCCGGTGCAGGTACCAACCGAAGCAACCGTGCCCGGTCAGGATCTGCACCAGACGGAACGTCAGGGAGCCCCATCCTTTATTATACCAATCCGGCAGGACCGGGCGGACGGCGTCGATCGTGTATCGACCGTACCGCGCGTCCGCCAGGTCCCGCCTCCACCTTAACCAGTCCCATCTAAGCTTAGTATTGTTATCTTTTTTTTAATTGTCTTTTGGCCTCTGTGGAAAATTCCACAATTCTGCCAGTGTCATGTACATTAACAACAACTCCAACGATAAAACAACAACAAAAGATTTGTAGTTGATTTCAACCACCACCATTTATGCCTAATATAGAACAAATGGACAATTAGCATGGTTATCATTTAAGATATTGTTACTTAAGATCAGGTGAGTTTATGATCGAAAACTAAATCCTACAAAATATGGCAAATGGATGTCCAATATGACTGAGATTGAATAGTATTCAACTTATTTATCTCTTATATAATTAGTAATAGGCAAGATTCATAAATTTACTTTGTATTATTATTCGATTGAAGCAATAAATCTGTATATAAATAGGTAGAGGTAAAAGAGTTTTTATCTCTAGTATATATTGACGGGCTACAGTGTTACTAACAAAATTAATTGCTTTTATTCTCTTTATTTCTCTAATCCTTATACTTCACAATCTTCGATCAATAATAACTAGATAAAGGGTCACGTACAAAATCGAAGCTAAAAGCTGTCCGCATAAATATATACTTATGTGTAGCTATTTGTTTACTAAGAAAGGTAGAAAAAAAGTTTTAAAACAGTTTTAAGTTCAACCTAATTACAACCATAACACCTAGTAATAAAGTCACAAATGTTCAAAATATTATCTAATACTTACGATAAAACGAGCAAAGCAATAAATTACTCCCCTCACAAATAAAAAGACAACATAAACAACATTTCGGATGGATTATAGCAGACCAACGGCCGTAGCTGGTATTGACCAACAGCTCACATGCACATACAGGAACCCGATGGATGTAGCCTATGCACTGAGTCAAGTATACGACGGTATATACTCACCGCAACCGATAGTGAGATCTCTGAGCATAAAGGGCTATCAGGGCGAACAAATATCCTCACACACCCTTGACACTCTCTTCCTGGTACACACACAAGAAGAGAAAAAAACCCTGATAAACAAGGGATACGGGGCAGGGGAAGGATCGCGTGTTCGGACAGTCCACGAATCTCAGGGATTGACCTTCAAATCGGTGGTGATCCTGCAAACAAAGGGCAGAAGGATGCAAATCCACGATAGTGTTTCACATGCTATAGTGGCAATATCCAGACACACTCACACCTGTGTCTACTATACCGACGTGACTGATGACGCGGTTATTAGGTTCATCCATCGGGCCATGGACGCTCCGGCGCGGTATATGTGGATTATAACTTAAAGATGGCGATAGGGGACCGGAATGAAACCGCCATAAAGGCAATAACGTCTAAAACAGTTAAATAAATATATATACATATAGTCTGCAGATAAGAAGAAAGAAAAAAAAACATAAACAACATTTAGTGTGAATTCAACCTTAACACGCAATGAATAAAGCACTTTTCCCCGTTATTGTGCGTGTTTGTGCGTGGTTGAAGAGCCTTGGCCAAACATTTGTACCACAGGTATAAAATCGGTAATTATGTTCAAAATTTGATATTATTTGTTAGTTTAAAGGTTAAAATATAACTTATTCAACATGTATTTAGCGAAAGTAAGATACTCCGGCCGTTAAATTGTGTTTTCGTTTTTTTTTTTGCATCTTTTAAATACACTGCGGCATGGAAAACGTGCTTACATCGGCTGTGTTTCAAACAAACTAAACAAAATAAGGGCTCACATTTCAAGTGAACTGTTATTTACCGAGTCGTATTTTTCGCGCCGACTCTTTATCTACTTATTGTTCATCGAAGTTCACAGTATATAGTATTTGTACAATACAGATAATATTAACAAGTGAAGAAAAAGTTTGTAACTCTTACTATGGTCGAATTTCGACCAAAAGTTTGTGTTCATTCAATTGCTCTAAACTGAAACATAAAATATGTGTTTTTTTTTTTATAGTAGCACGGCTAAATGACTGCAATGTGCCTGATGGTAAGCACAGTACAATCCAAAAACAATGGCGACCACCGAGTGACACAGTATCCATCGCCGGTCGCCACTGTCATGCCGGCCTGCGAAAAGCTGGATATGCACAGGCTGATCGCGAAACGCGACCCGCAAAAGCGAATCACTATGACGGGCTTTTTCGCCATATACATGGTGGTTGCGACCCAGTCAGGCTGTAAAACCCTACCACCCCGCTTTCGCCATTGCCTCGTTCGTTATTCAGTAGGGTGCACCACGTGCAGGTGAAGTTGGCTTGGATGTCTCAAGTCTTCGATGTTATTCGACACCCCTTACACCCCAAATATCAAATAACGAGTTTTTGTTCCAGAAATCAAGCAGAAATGGCACACACATGTCGAGGTACCATATCTCTGCTGGGAGCATTGATCCACACTGCAGACAGTTGCACCTTTGTCATTAGCAATGGAGGCACTCAGACATTTCACATCAGAGCTCACGACGAAGTGGAACGCCAGAGCTGGGTGACAGCACTGGAACTCGCCAAGGCGAAAGCTATGTTAGTGTTCGTTACTAAATACTACGTAATGGGTGAACTGGTGAAAGATTTCGGCGTGGAGCCCTTGAGTACGCTGCTCGCGCGATACAGTGACACAAAATCTTACATCACTGCGACAACATTACACATATCACCTCCACACACGTGCACGCATACACGCTTACACATGCAGGTGGAAGGGTTTTATTTTTTCCCCTTATCAAACTGAAATAGTTTATAATATTATCCGATACGATATATATATAAGGGTTGTTGAGGTATGTATGCTTGGTACACATATATGTTTCAACAACTCATATATGTATGAATAGTTAGTTTAGCTTAGGTTAGCTTACATAGGTCGCGAATACATGTATCAGGCAACAGCCAAAGCCGAGGTGTGCCGCGCACCCTTGAGCTAGTTGTCAAAATAAAATCGGCTGAGTGCCTTAAGCGCTCGCCTTAGTAGTCCGGTGAAGCTGTTAAGACCTTGCTGGGTCAAGAGCGTAGTCAGTTCGAAAAAAAAAAAAAAGGTGAAAGATTTAACAAAAAATCTTTGCTACAAATATAAATAATTAATTTTCTTTACTAACAACAAGTAGTTGTAAAAAAAATGTAAGCAGTTACGTCACACCTGGCAGATGTGAGACATCGAAATTTGTACAAGTAAAATGCATACAAAGATAGTTTACGACAGAAAGTAAATATGGCATATTGAAAAACAAAAAAATTAAGATTATTTTCAAGAAAAATGTGTTAGTTTATTTAATAAATACAAAAATTAAAAAAATCAAAATGAAATATCTCGATAACAAATGTCGCATAGCAAATTGTGGTACTCTGTTATACCGTACAGTTGTAAATTATAGATACGAACCGAATCTTGGAAAACGGATATCTATCCATTTATATAGTAACATAAAAAACACATACAGAATGGGTGATAAGTATCGTGATGCTGGCTAGTTTTTCCGCCTTTAGATAAAATATTTAGATAACTCGTGAGTGCAATTATACTCGGTGATCCATAAAAAATTATATTTGTTTGATTAGAGATTCTTAATTCTTACTTATTGTACATTACTTAAAAGAAGTTCGAATGAAATAGAAACATTAAAACAAGTTAAAATGAAATTTTGTATCTATAAAATTGTTATGAGCGTATTAAATTGACATTAATATTAAGTCCTTACATAATTATAGTACCCATTTACGTATTTGTAAGTTTAAATGTAGATAAATCTATGTAAATATAATAAAGTGAAAGGAAAAAAAAAGTGGAAAAGAAGTTTGCCGTTGTGCGCGCGTCACTCAAAAACTACTGGACATATTTTGATAATTTTTTTGTTTGTTTTCTTTCGTAGACAGTTGGTTCTTATCTAAAAAATATTATCACATTATCTCCATCACATATAACTTTGAAGAAACAAAGATCTTTATAAATACTAAACGTTTAGCGATGTGTTTTCTTGACGTAGAAAAGTGGGGTAAACGGTGTGGTACTTATATTTTTTCGTCTGTTCATAAAAAATCTTAAAAATAATTAAGAACACAGACGAAATCGCCGGTATCAACTAGTCATTAATATATAAAGTAATGGACCCGGCGGACGGTGTCCCGCCCTGATAATAAAAAAAACCTTGATAAGTTATATACCTAAACCTGCCTCATGAATCTTTTTGTCTACTGGAGAAAACCGCATGAAAGTCCGTTCAGTAGTTTCTGAGTTTATCGCGAACAGACGTGGCAGAGAACTTTGTTTTATAATATGTAGTGATGATAAATACATAGAGGATATACGGAAGCCTCCTTTTTACAAATGAAATTGATTTTTATTCTGTCGCTTGTAATTACCATTTTGTATTTTAACCACGGTGATAGGACATGCAGGATGGTAGGATAAATAGAATCTGGATCACGACCACAATACATTAGGTACTACATTCGCCAAAAAGGAGTAGAACTTTCTAGAAACACCTTACAGGAACTTGCATTAGCGATAATATATACACACACGATTTTCATAAATAAAAAAAATGTTACAGGCATTGAAACTTTTATATATCGGCGTTGGATCTTGAAATCGCTTCAGGGATTGTTTTAGATAACCAAAATGGTTCCGACGTGAAATAATGGAATTCCAAAGGTTTCGTTTCACCGGTCGTAGTAGGATACGTAACAAATATTTGGTATAGAGAACATACTAGAAAGTTTAGGTTATATAAGTAACACATCAAATGCGACAGGGGTCAGTGGTGACCGGCATTCAATTTAGCGGAGGAGCCACAAAGGTCACCGGTGACCCACGCGTCAAGATTGCTAGACAGACATCATTTAAACAAATGTCAATATATCGACATCTTATTAATAACGTTAATTCAATGATTTAAAGAAATTAATGCAGTATAAAACATTTAATAAAGTAAATTTTCAAAAAAAAGTATAACCGACTTCAATATCAATCAAAAACCCATAAGGCACTAAAAAGCGGAAAATAAATAGTTTATCAAATTAACCAAATGAAATAAAACATGAATATGTGTGCTACCTAGAGATGTACTGGAAGTCGGTACTTAAAATTAAATTAAAATGGGACCACACTGGAAGTACCAGCTTTCAAATAAAAAAAGAATAATCAAAATCGGTTCACCCAGTCCAAAGTTATGAGGTAACAAACATAAAAAAAATAAAAAAATACAGACGAATTGATAACCTCCTCCTTTTTTTGAAGTCGGTTAAAAATAGCTTCATTTATACATTATCTGTGCCGCGACTCCGACCGCGTGAAACGTAATATAAAAAAAAACAGTGACTTATAAAATCATCCGAATTTATTAAATCCATTTACTTATTTACTTTTATATCCTACTTAAGTCGCGTCCTCATTAAAATTACAATAACTTTTGATAGAGTGAACCGATTTTAATGAAACCAAATACTAAATGTTACTCGAGGATATGCCTTATGATTTTCTTTAAGGTTTTATCGTGAACGCAATACTTTAGTAGTGGTGCGTGTTCATACAGACAGACAGACATTTCTCAAATTATTGAAATGTATTCTATTACTTATTCCAAGACACTTGTAACAATTTTTTTTCATATAAATCTAAAAAGTACAGACACGTTAGATTTACATTTCTATTATATGTATAGACTAGCCGACCCGTGCCCACTTCGTTGGGCGGTAATACGTAAGCGTGGAATGGTTATTTTGCGCTAAAACGCAGCGGAAGCTCTGAAAAGGAAAAAAATACCCCGATTTTGCAACATTCTTCATTGCTGCTCCGCTCCTATGGGTCTTAGCGTGATGATATATAACCTATAACCTTCCCTGATAAATGAGCTATATAACACTGAAAGAATTTTCCAAATCGTACCAGTAGTTCCTGAGATTACCCCTTACAACGTCACAACTCTACCTCTTTATAATATTAGTATAGATTATAGATAATATAATTAGTTAATAGCTTCTGCCCGCGACTTCGTCCGCGTGGAATAGTTACTTTGGGCTAACGCTAAAACGCAGCGGAAGCTGTCAAGAGAAAAAAAAACCCCGATTTTGAAACATTCTCGATTTCTGCTCCGCTCCTATTGGTCTCAGCGTGATGATATGTAGCCTATAACCTTCCTCGATAAATAAGTTATATAACGCTGAAATAATTTTTCAAATCGGACCAGTCGTTCTTGAGATTACCCCCTACAACGTCACAAACTGACAAACTTTACCTCTTTATAATATTAGTATAGATTATATATAGTGCATAATAGAAAATTCATCGTGGCG
Source organism: Antheraea pernyi (assembly GCA_015888305.1). Lineage (NCBI taxonomy): Eukaryota > Metazoa > Arthropoda > Insecta > Lepidoptera > Saturniidae > Antheraea > Antheraea pernyi. The sequence continues at coordinate 578,822 of MU158816.1, forward strand.
CCACTGGCAATTCTTATAAAACTGGCGTGGCATTCAAGTGTTAATATAGTTAAAAGTACATATAGTGAATCACTATATGAAGACAGTATCTAATTATTATTTGATTTGTAGTTACATGTGACGTAAGCTAAAGACGCATAGATACGAACATATGTCATATATTCGTGTATAGGTCGCCGTTGTGCATTGATAAAAGTTATTTAGTTGAATGTCATGGCCCACGTAACGATGGGCTCTGATGCTTATATATTACGTATGTTTCGATAGCAAAGCGATAGCAGAAATGGATATAACGGGGATAACAGATTATGCAACTGTCATAATGAAGCCTTAACAAAGTAATGACAGTGCTGTTTTTACATAAGTAATAATACTAAAATCTTCTTCCGAGTAAAAAGTCTATAAAAAAAGGAGGGATTTTTAGTGTAAATATTAACCAAATGCTTCATAATTTATTTGTATTTTTTTTTTATAAAACATAAATTGCCTATAGTCGAGCTCAAGAGTCAGATGACGATGAAGACCAGATAACTACCGGGACAGTAGTCGTGGGCAGCAACGAAGGTGACGGGGAGGACGCGGGAGGTATAGCCCGGGAGCTAGCGGCCCGATTCCACGACCTACGAACGTGTTCCGAATTGGTGGCAAGACATGGTGCGGCCTTGCAGAGGTCGCTCGTAGACCTGGAAATTCCACCTACTGATACCACGAAGCAAGTATCGGAGAGAGCCACACTTTTCAGGATATCTTGTAATGCAATGATGAATGTGAGTGAAAGCATTATTTTATCTGCGTATCAGACTAATATAAATACTGAACTCTCAAATGATAACATAGATATATGTAAGTTCAAACAGTTCAAACTCTGAAATAAAAAAAACTTTTAGTGAAGGCAAACATCATGATTATACAATACAACAGAGGTAAGGCTTTTTAATTTAAAAAAAACTAGGTATTAACCTAGTTAGCTACCATCCTCTGGATTTAGCATTACAAAGGCCACATCGTCACTTAATGTATTAGGTGTGATTGTTAACAAACACTATAGCTTATAAAGTATTAAGAAGGATCTAGTCATTACTACTGCACATAAATACATAGTTAATCTATCCATTAGGAATACATTTTTTTTTATATCATAGGTGGCAAACGAACAGATGGGTTACTTAATGTTAAGTGGTCACCATCGTCCACGGACACTAACAACACGCGAGGAGTTCCAAGTGCGTTGCCACGCTTTGGGGGAAGGGTTAGGGGAGGGAGAGGAGAGAGGGGAGGGTAGGTGAGGTGGGCCTCCGGCGCTCTCACTGACTGAATGACGCACCAATGCAAGCATAGTTACTTCACGTCTGTTAAATATGAGAGGGTGGTACTACCCCGGACGAGCCGACCCATTCATGCTGAAATCAGTAAAATAGTTTCAGCATGGCTCTACCACCATTAAAATTAGATTTAATTGTGGAATATATTTTCAGAAAATCTTCGACCACTCCGTATACTATTCTATTAATGTTGATGGCTTTTTTTGACACGCAAAAACGTACAGACATTACTTGGTCGAGTCGCATATTAAGTACGAAAATATTAAAAAATAAAAATACAGTATAAAAATGTCTGATAATAATATATAGTCTATGTCATTAAGGTATTATTTTACTTTGTTATTTGTTTTATTTGGCAGGCAATTTTCTAGTACTATATTACTGCTAGCTTCGAGTAGGTACAAGTTTCTAGCGATCATTTCAATGTCCTAACAAGATGGTGGCCGCCTTGTTATAATTTTTCAGGGAGATTCGTTGTGGTATTATTTCCCATCCATTTCACTAGTGCACAATAATCTCACTATATATTGTATAACACCACCTTTTTTTTTCTTTTGAACTGTCTATGCTATTGACCCAGCAAGGTCTTAACAACTTCACCGGACTACCGTAAAACACCACCAATATTGTATTATGAAGCTGAAAGGTTTGTTTGGTTGAACGCGCTAATCTCAGGAACTACTGGTCTGATTTGAAAAATTCTTTCAGTATTAGATGGACGACTCGAGGACGGCTATATATCATCACGCTAAGACCAATAGGAACGGACTACCAATGAAGAATGTTTCAAAATCGTTTTTTTCTTCCTTTTGAGAGCTTCAACTGCGTGTTAGCGTTAGCGTAACTATTCCACGCTAGTAGTAGCTAGTTATGAATAAAACTCAAAACCCACTACATAACGTTCCAAGATCCTGCCAAACACTGAACTTTATTCTTAATACTGTAGGCTTGTTCGGAATTCATGAGCGCAGCGGCCGGGTCCAGCACCCGCATGACTCGTGCGTTGCAGCATGAGCGCGATCAGAAGCTTCGGTTGCAGGAGATTGTGGAACAGCTTGCACGTCAGCACGACACACTCGAGAAAACAGTTACAGCCCGGACAACCCCACATACTGGTAAGTGTTGAATTTATAAAGCCATACTTTTATTATTTAAGTATGGTGTACTAATTAATGCTCCGTCCGTGGGTAAATTTAATGCTGTTTGCGTTAATAGAAAGTTACTATTATAGAATTATAGAACTAAATACAATTATAGAAATGCTCTTTAAAGTCAATTGTAAGTACGACGCGCACATCACTAAAAGTAAAATGTAACGTGTACATTAGAGATATTAATACTAACAGCGTGCCAAATGAGGTTTGTCATCAGCAACATATTTGGAACCTTAACCCACCACATAACTATCTCGGTGCTCACTTACACTGTATAAGGAACTAATGAAACAATAACTTAATATATTATTATAAAGATTTACATTACATTTAATATACATTGCCATTATTGTAATTAAGATTTTGTGACTATACAAAAAATAAATGCTTGTCTGTTCCGCAAGAAATTGTATTATGGAATTCTTTACGTAATATGTTTATAATCTAAGATTTTATTAGGAAGACCTCTATATCATTAAAGTTATTAATAATTATAATGTCGAATTGTAAACAATAAGCTGATAATCATTTCTCTAATTAAAAATAAAGAATGACGTGAAATCTTGCTAAATTTCATGCAGACAAAGTCGCGGGTAAAACCTAGTCTAAAATAGAATAACCTCAATTACTTTTTATAAGGTTCGGTATCTACCAGTGAAAGTCCCGTGAAAATCGGTTTAACCGTTTTTGAGAAAGCACTGTGGGCGAAGCAACGGTTAACAGCTAGTATAGACGAAAATTGTCTAAATTACTTTTTGTAAAATCAGCTATCTGTCAGAGAAAGTCTCGTGAAGATCGGTCAAACCGTTTTGGAGATAGTATTGTGGGCGAAGCCACGGTTAACAGTTAGTATAAACTATAATTGCTTAAATTACTTTTTATAAGGTCAGTTATCTGCCAGTGAAAGTTTCGTGAAGATCAGTAGAACCGTTTTGGAGATAGTACTGCAGGCGAAGCCACGGTTAACAGCTAATCTAAATTAAAACAGACTGAATTACTTGTTATGATATCCACTATCGGCTGGTAAAAGTTCCGTGAAAATCGGTCTAACCGTTTTGGAGATAGCATTGCGGACAAAGCCGCGGTAAATAGCTAGTCTAATTTAGAGTAGCCTAAGTAACCCGCTGTAATTTCAGCTATCTGCCAGTGAAATTCCCGTCAAAATCGGTCCAGCCGTTTCAGAGATTACCCGGAACAAAAAGACACAGACCAACAAAAATTTAAAAAATGCATTTTTGTATCAGTAGCGTGTATACTTTCGTACCCAATCATTAATTTCTTTTTATTTTGATATTACACACAGACACTTCATTTTTATTATATGTATAGATTAACAAAGTCACATGTAAATATAAAACAAAACACTGTAGAGATCATAAACTTCATTACGGTCATTACTTACATATGTTATTAGCTTTATAGATTTCATGTCTATTGCATTCTAAGCCCACTTGAAATATGGCGCTTGTTACTAGAGAAGTAAGTTTTATTGGGACAGACGTTTGGTTCCCACTACTACACAATAATTAAAAATGTTCTCAATAATCGAATAATTTATTAATTTTTACTCTTTCCTGATATAAATTTTAACATAAATATTAGTGAGAATCCCTTATGGGCTAATTAACCTAACAATAAAATCATATTCCATACCCATCACTGTACGTACCTGCTTTCTGCAGTGAGGGAAATGTGGAGATTGGAACTCAGTTCTGTTTGTCATATACTTAATAAATTATATCATGCATGTGTTATAATTTCACCAATGATTGTATTTTTCGTAAAGGGATTTAAAACATACATATCTGTTTAAATTTTACTATTCTATTCCAAGGAAGAATCTTTATTAAATAATTATCAAGTATGTATAGACTATATGTATATATAAAAATCTGAAAAAATATGATTTGTGCAAAAATAACTTTCTTTGAACAAAAAGTAGTGACAAAGGTACTGTACTAACAAACATAAACAATAATGAAAAATCTTAAAACATAGATGCGTCATTCATTCATAAAAATGAAGTGCAATTTAGAATGTGCACTTGGTTTGATTAATGTTAGCAGTATTATAAAGGAGGCTTTCTTCTGGTACAAAATAGTGAAACTCTTTTATTTTATGAGTAGCTATAACACAATGATAATAGTATTATATTATCGATTCTATTAAAAATTTAAATCCTGATTATACATGGATTCTGAGATGGTCAATTTAATTTCTGAATATTTACAAATGTTACCAAATTATTTAAACTACGTTAAAATTCAAACTCTTTAGATTATAAAGGTATAATCTGAGAAATGTTATTAACATAGAATAACTATAGTAATAATTTAATTGCATGTTTTGTTTTGGTTAATATTAACACAAATTAACGAGTTTTTTTATAGATTCTATTCTACGGGAACCATCACAGTAAATATAATTAGACTGTTATCAACCAATGATGAGCTCCTTACATGCAATCAACATTCTTTTAATTGTTTAAATTAAATAACGTAAAAATAAGTGCAAGTCATATCCAATGTCAACAATACAAAGACGTCCTCTCTTTTGATATAGGGTCATGCATATGAACGACGAATTACGACGTTATTGGGGTCAAATTGTAAATTACGTTGACCTTTTATTTATCGTTCATTTGTATGTCAACCACGCATGAAGGTATCGATGCAGTTTTGGTGTGAAGTTGCTTTGATTTTGAATATCGTAATATTAATTATTCAGTCGCGCGTGTATATGTAAATCAAATTATTCTATTTTCTGACATTTTATAAATCGGTGCAATATAATTTATTAAAAACCACGGAAGAAAGTGTATTCTTTATTCCGTGCTTAAAAACTATACACGTTAATTGTGTATATTCTATTATCTATGCGAAATTGTTATTCGTATAACGAAATGTCACATTGACAGAATTATGAATTCAGCGCGGCGGCGACAGCCCGCTACTTTGATACTCTATACGAATTGGTGACGGAACTGACAGATAGAGAATCGGAAAGAAATTTGTGAATTTGTAGTGAAATTTTGCAAAATTAAAATAATTCGACACATTTTAAAATTGAATGAAGTATGTAAATGTAAATTAGAAATACATTGGCAAAATAATAATAACTCGGTACGTACCCATCTAAGCGGAACACAGTTATGATTTGTCAATGTAGACAATTTTTTTTATGGAGATTCAAGGTTATTTTCTGCTCAAAGCATTGCAAGAGCAATTGATTGTGTTACGTACCTATACGTTTATTTAATTATCGTCTGCCGGATTCAGACTCTGACACTGTATCCAGGCAGCACCGTGATTTATTGATAGTTGATATAATTGTGTATGTGTGAAATTGTATTCTTTGTGTATTGTGAAAATTATCTTGGTCTATTGTATTTATTTTGCTGCTGTACATGTTAACAAGGTCGTTTCCTTTTCAAAGTCGACCTTCTATATAATACAGCACTATGGGCAGTAAGTGAAAATGGAGTGCAAGTCTAATTGAATCACTACATTTTATTCATAGTGAAGATTTACTAACATATGGAAAAAGTGTTTATATTATACAAATATATAACATATTTTTCTGTCCTTTAATTTTTCAATTTACTAGATGTAAATACATAAGCAATAATATATGTGAAACATAAATGAAAAGTGACATAAATGTAATGGTAGTGTACATATAAAAAAGGTTTTATGTTTTAGGTTCTAACCTATTCAAGAAATGAACATTGCATTACAATGGTGCATTAATTTCTTCTTCAATATTCTTTATCCAGAGGGAAGTAATCAAAGTGATGTATTTTTCTTGTTTTGTTAAATAGTAGTGTGTTGTTACACATAAAGATGAATAATGCATCTACGTCAAAGAATCATCATGTCCAATACATGATAACCTGAAAGGCACTATCTAATATTATTAGATTTGCTAGTAAAATTCAGTATAACAATAATATTCACTTACAATTTATTAACATAGTGCTTACATAGCAGATCACAAGTCTATTTTGAATATAAAAAGCAGGTGACTTTGTTTCATCAGATCAGTAAAATATGTGTAATATTTATATTATGTTGTAATATAGGGTTATTATTTGCAAATTAAGTGTAAAAATGTAAAGATATTATATTGAGAATAGTCTGTTTAAAGTGGTTTTTTAGATTATCTCTATACATGACTATCTCTTCCAGTCTCTTTTGGACATGTTTTTGGTAGTGTTTGTTGTTATTTATTGTTTTTTCTAATAGATAGTTAAATTGTAGTAGAAATTATATTATATAAACATTATCTGTTTTCAAATATCAACAAATATTAATTTTCTATGCAATAAGCTGAATGCTATAGTAGTTGATGCTTTATAATGAATTATGGGAGCATGAAAGACTTCTCAAATAATAGAGAAACAGATTTCAGAGTTGCTATATAAATTATATACTGAGTTATATATCTAATTGTGATTCGATTTGTGAGAACAAATTAGAAAGCATAAATAAATTTGAGGTATTATAAATGATTCTGTAAATATCTGTATCTGACATAATTTACTTTATGTACTACTCGTGCATTAGTTAGCTACTTTCACATTATCAATAATAACTTACAAAAGTTACTTTCATCAGCATGAGAAGAGGTAGTTGAGTTATTAAAATATATTAAGATTTTATAAATATTAACTGCATTAAGTTTTTAGCATTGTTTGTTTAGCAGGCTGGAATATAATAAAACAGTAACATTATCATCATGTTTCCTATATTTATATTAGTTTCTATACTGTAAATAAAAATGATTTTCCTTATACTCTCTTAGCTTATAGCTAGAAAAAACACAATACTCATTACTTGGAATTGAAGAGTCATTTCGTCTTACAGTATGTAATACTTGTTTGTATATAATACCATATATGAGTTTCATGTCTTAGATAAGTTTAAAGCTAAATTGTATCAAAGGTATATTTTGAAGAAGAATAATTTACTAAATTTATTATTATTGTAGTCAAAGATGTATTAAAAGTCTGTCCAGCATTTGTTTTTTTTTCTCTCGAATTGAATATGCTATTGACCCAGCAAGGTCTTAACAGCTTCACCGGACTACTAAGGTGAGTGCTTAAGGCACTCAGCTAATTTTTGTTTGGGCAACTAGCTTCAAGGGTGCACGGCACACTTCGGCTTGGCTGTTGCCTGATTCATGCAGTTCGTGACTTATCTGAGCTAACCTAAGTTAAGCTAAACTATTCATACATATATGAGCTGTTGAAACATATATGTGTACTAAGCATACATACCTCAACAACTCTCAAAAAGAAGGTAATCATGTACAGAATGTTATTGTTAATAGAATGTAATTTGTTATTAGGAACAAAAATTGAAAACCCTTTCAAGTGTTAAAATAGAAAATAGGAGTAGTGTCACAATTGTAGTAGGTATTGCTAGTAAACTGAAAGGTTGTGGGCACAATCCCCACACATGAGTGACTTTTCTTTGATTAGCATGGTTATTGTCAGTTGGGTGGGTGTTAAAAATAATCTTGCGAGTTTTTAGTGAAATTTCACATAAGAAATAGATTTATTATATTGAGCTCATATTTACATACTCTCTTTGTATTTATTAAGGAGGTGGGAACGGCTCTAGCCAGGGCAACGAAACGGAGGATGAGGACCATGAGTTCTTTGACGCTGTCGAAGAGGGCGACTCTTCAAATATGGACGACAAAACCTCCTTTGTAATTAAAGTACCGGTAAGTAGTGTAATTTATATAAAGTATTAGTGAGCCCGAAGGACATTGTCCCTCCCTGATAATAAATCTTTTTTAAACCAAAACCTGCCTCATGAATCACTTTATCTACTGTTGAAAACCGTATGAAAATCCATTCAGTACTTTTTTAGTTTATAGAGAACAGACAGACAGGACTTTGTTTTATACTATGTAATGATATATATTCATGTATTTTGTTGTAACCTAATTCTCAGTACATATATGAACTTTTCTCACAAAATTAAATTTCTTTTCGTAAAGAAGACAATTTAGTGATTTTATTAATAACTAACAATTTAATAAGTGCAATATTTTCTAAGATAAGATGTTTTCATAGAACTTTGCCTCCAATAGACACAATCAACATAATTCAAGTAAAATGAAATAAAAGTATGCAGTTGCATGTTGCATCATTCCAATATTTATTTAGTAAATATATACATTTCTAATTATTTTCCAACTTTTAGAGAAAATTTCATGTTCCTAACCTATGTAATATATGTGTAAATTATTATGATCTATCATCAGTAGCATAAATTATAAAGGAAAAGTATTCATAAGGGTTTCTCAGTTGTTTCCTTGTTTATTATATAGGTATTTATATATTCAATATGTAGTCAGTACACATGCATACGTAATAATCATCTGTCTCTTCATTATGTTGATTACAAAATAAGGTACTTTCGTATTAAATGCACCGCACTCGCCTCCCTCTTTCACAGCTGGCTAACGTTATCTTTTTACGCAAGTGTAACTTAACCAAACCGAGACGAAACTGTTTTGTTTTAACTTACAAATTACCAAGTTGGCAATATACAAAATGGTATATAGGTATTAACGGCAACCCTGCCTTCGTTTCACAAGTCTAACGTAACTTAATCGAACCAAGACGGAAAAATTGAGAGAAAAATAAATCGGTTAAGTTAGGTTTTTTTTTATTGCTTGCTCTTTTATCTCGGTTAGGTTAGATTAGACTTGCGTAAAAAGATACCGCGAGCCGGCAGCGATCGGCCGGCGCGATGCATTTAGCAAGTCGCCAAAATAATTATGTTACTAAAAGAGTATGTATTATTTGGACCACAAATAAAGAATTGATATATTATCTTTGCACAATATTATTTATCTTTGCTATATTTGTGGGTAGAATTTCAGTGATCATAAATTTGTGTAAATTTACAGGTAAATAGAAAGAACAAAGTAAAAAGCGGCGAGAGTTCAGATGAATCTGAAGGGGAAACAGTGACAGAAACACAACAGGTCAGTCTCCATAATACCATAAAGTTTTTCTATATATATATATATATATATATATATATATATATCTGTTAAATAGAATGACCTTGTAATATAATTTGTTTGCCTGTGGTTGGGTATTGTTTTTTAGACTTGCCCTCAATTATTTTGTAACCAATTCTGATTCTAGTTTTTTCATGACCTTGACTATACTAATTATTTCAAATTTATGTCTTTTATCCCTGTTAAATAAATACAATGATACTAAACAATTCATTTTGTCAGATTGTTTGAATAAAATGTAAATGTATTATTTGTTCGAATAATAGGGAAGCTCTATATAACCTTTAGCGATCAAAATAACGGATTTCTACTGAAGGGATATAAAATACGTTAGTGCTTATAAAAAAATAAAAACAATTTAGAAATGTTTTGTCTGTCTATCGATTTATTTATGCTAAAATCTTCGGGATGAGTGAGACTTCCAATAGTAGATAGCTGAAGTTATAAATAGTAACTAAACTCTAATAATTTGGCTAAAAGTAGAAAAAAAAAGGCTGCACAAAAATGTAATATACCAAAGATGCTTCTGCTTCTGACACTGGCATGTCCAGAACCGCGGACGTCACTTATCCCACCTTTATTTACACTTAAGTTTTTTTTTGCTATATTCTATGCGGTCAATATGTCGGATGTTTTACCTGATGTATGGTGGTCTTCATCAAATCTGTTATTATTGTCATGTCCTGACACGCGGCCCTGCATGCGTAAGTTGAAGAGATATTAACGCAGGCTGGCATGATAGCGGTGACTGGCGATAGATAGTTCGCCTTTCGGTGGTCGCCGGTGTTTTTGATTGTGCTGTGCTAAAAATACAACTAAAAGTTAACGTCACCCGGTGTTCCCAGGCGCTCACTCATCCAAATACTCAACTCAGTATTTACCGCCACCACTTTTTGTCACGCAAAAAGGTTGCGGATCAGAACTTATTAACCCTCCTAAAAGTTGCACTTAAAAAAAGATAGATGGTTTTTATTCAGGTGAATTATTGATTTAATTACTGCAACTTTTGGGTGGGAAACCAAATACGTATTGAAAAAATGTTGTTTCAATTCTTTTCATTTTAAAAGATGTTTACAATTTATTAAAGACTAGCCGACCTGTGCCCACTTCGTTGGGCGGTAATACGTAAGCGTGGAATGGTTATTTTGCGCTAAAATGCAGCGGAAGCTCTGAAAAGGAAAAAAATACCTTGATTTTGCAACATTCTTCATTGCTGCTCCGCTCCTATGTGTCTTAGCGTGATGATATATTGCCTATAACCTTCCCTGATAAATGAGCTATATAACACTGAAAGAATTTTCCAAATCGGACCAGTAGTTCCTGAGATTACCCCTTACAACGTCACAAACTCACAAACTCTACCTCTTTATAATATTAGTATAGACTAGCAGGGCGGTGGACAATGTCCCGCCATGATAATAAAAAAAACCATTGGTATATGCCGTCATTGACTTCTTTGTAGATCTATAAAAGAGGAATATCCCACCATGTATTATTTTGTTATATATCACAGGGATTAGGCAGCGTTTTCGATAAAAACTCCCAGGCGGCTTCATTTTTTCCGACATTTGCAAGAATTATTGTTATACTCATGAATAACCTTATGTACTGTTGATAACCGCATGAAAATCCGTTCAGTAGTTTTTGAGTCGACTGAGACAGACCGACAGATGTAACAGAGGACTTCGTTTTATAATATGTAGTGAGTTCATTTTAAAAGATGTTTACAATTTATTGAAAATGCTAACTAGATAATATATTTATCTTATAGGTTATATTCGTGGAGGACAAGGAACGTGCAGAAAGTGCGATGGGGGGTTCCGAGGGCGGAGCGCCGCCCGCCAAAGACCAGGACATCAAGATTTGGGTATGATCATATATATTCTATAATAATTGAATAGAAATTAATGAAAGTAAGCATTTTTTTTTTTATTGTCCATATAGGGCGAATCATGAACAAGTTGAGTTGTTGAGGTGAATTGATCCTTGATGAACATTCATTATTGTGGTATTTCCAAGTTTTTGATATTCATCTATTTATATTTTACTAACAACATCCCGTGACTTTGTCTGTGATAAATTACAGTATAAAACTCAACAATAAAATGTCATACCAGCTCATCATACCTATATTAGAAGCATGCGCTGAAAAACTCATCTTTTATATAATAAAATAAGGAAAGCCTAGCCGCATTCACTGACTCTTGGTCTATAAGGTTTTTCCGTCTTATTTATTTTTTGAACTAGTAACGGGTCCTGGCTTCGCAAAAGTAAAAAATAATTATTATTGAGTGATTCTTAATAGCGACGCTAAATATTTTTCAGTGGGTGCTCTAAAGATGCACAATTCCATAGTACCTATATGATTTATATGTATCTCATAATTTAGGTTACTAAGAAGTATATGTGCCAACTTTTCTCAACAGTCAAACGGAGTCTATCATTGTTTTGTATTCTTTTTTCTTATAGGATGTTAAAACTTGAAACTATAGAAAAGATACAGTATGGCTTTAAGTTTTAATCAAATCACATAAATTTGTTAATTATTCTATTATTAATTAATTTGACCGAAGTGGGGTGCGGGGTGATTCAATGAACACACGGCTGTACTGGATAATGCTCTAATTTATTCTGTTCAATATGTCTTCTCTTCTGTAACAGTATCTAATCTATTATACTAAATAGAGGCAATAGAAATGGGGTCAATTGAATATTAATGCACATGCTATTATGTAACAATTTAGAGGATAGTAATTATATTATGTATTTCGATTTAAATTGTATTTATAAAGTCATCAGTTTAATTGTAACACTCATTAGGTATATTTTAATACCTTTCTTATAATAAACAATACTTTGTAAAAATATTTAATTTTATCATCTATAGATCATTTCACTAAGCGATATGGCACATTAAACATTTCCTAGCTGTTTCGAGTATAATAGATGGATAAACCTTCTGTTGTAGGTTGGTTTCTTAGCTACTTGAAAGGCCGTCGTCAGCGTATCCGGATTGACGACAAATATTCACAGTGGTGCGAAATTACCACTGGTGTTCCACAAGGAAGTGTACTCTCTCCACTGCTTTTCTTAATTTTCATTAATTCTATAACTAATCCTCTCTCCTCTTCTTTTCACTTATATGCGGACGATATGCAGATTTATTACCAAACACCAGTGATTGATTTATCTAATGCAATAGACGTCATGAATTCAAATCTACAGAAGGTGGGACACTGGGCTGAATCCCACGGACTGTCTCTTAATCCCAACATATCCCAATGCTTACTCATTGGTAGTAGTAGGCAATTGCACAAGATAGACTGGAACTCTTTAGCATCCATCTGCTTAAATAATGTTACAATTCCCTATTCCACCACAGCCAAAAATCTAGGTGTAATCTTTGATAACAATCTATCTTGGAAAAATCATGTGAGTGAAGTCAGTAGAAAAATATTTGCTTCAATGAGTTCGTTGAGAAGAATCCACATTTTTTATTACCTACATCGACTAAAGTCATGCTTGCAGAGTCATTACTTTTGCCTATCATTGACTATGCTGATGTCTGCTACCTGGACGCTAATGAGGAATTGATTAATAAATTGGAGCGGCTACAGAATACATGCATTCGCTTTATTTATGGACTTAAAAAATTTGATCATGTATCTGAATACCGCTCAAAGCTTAAATGGCTACCCATTCGGCACCGACGAAATAGCCACACCCTGTCCCTCCTGTATAACGTTCTTCATAATCCCAATTCCCCTCCCTACCTACAATATAAATTCGAGATGTTAGGTTGCAGAGATTCTTCATCACGAAGGGTTCACAATAGAATACCACCAAGAAAATCATAAATTATATTGTCGAGTGTAACTTAGTCTTTATTCCATTAAAATCAGTCCAGTCCACTTTTAAAATAAATATTGCCTTTCTAATAAATAATCTCTATTCATAATTATCCCTCTAAACCATTATCAAACTTATTTCTTTTACCGCCCCCTTTGAAAATCAATTATTTTTCAGCGCACCCCCATTTTTATACACCCCTAAAATTTAAAAACCACAATTTCATTAATAAATTTAGTTATATTAGTCGGTTCTGATGTTTAAAATTACATTCTAAACTAGAATTTTTTATCAGTGAGAGCAAATAAAACCCAACTTTATAATATTAATGATATATTTTAATCAAATTAAAAGAAACAATAAAAATATGTAATAAGTTTTTGTTTTTATACTAATCTAAAGAGATGGATGAATTTGATAATATTTAACAAGTTTGTTGATATCAGGTTCGATTTTACTCAAAAACAATCGTAAGTCGCCGCGTTTGGTAACTTGCAAATGATTTCTCTTTTTAGTAAGCAGCGTTGTCACAGCGCTAAATCCTCGTTCACACAAATATGACGATGGGAATGCTATCAAAAATCGTTCAACGATAGACCACAATCCAGGGTACAACTGCGGAATTGACTTTTGTAGCCAAAATTGTTGGTTGCCATTTTTGTATTTGATTTTTATTTCCTCGTTCGTTGTCAGTTCTATAAGTTCTTCTTCCAACTGGGGTGATATTGCTATGTTGATATTCGAAAAAGGATCTAGCACCCAGTCTGGTATTTCCAATTTCAAAATGTCCTGGAATCTTTCAATGAAATCACTATGAAGATTTTCCAAATGTTGGCAGTAGACGAGCAAGTCGTCGTTGTTGCAGGATACTGATAAATTGGGAAAATTATGGAACTCACGTCTGCCGATATTCTTTTTGTGTAAGAGCAGCTTGCCTACGAAAGCAGCGACGACATTTTTTGTTTTTATTAAGTTAAAGTTATCGCCTTGAAGTTAGAGATTCATATCATTAAGCAATGTATAAAGGTCTGTCAGGTGTGCGACATCGAGTCAGACAATTTCCTTTTGATAGCCAATGCACTTCTGTGTAAAAGATCAATATGTTCAAATCTTCATCATTATTAACACAAAGCTGATTAAATAATTTGTCATTTAAAGAGTTGTTTCGGATTTTATTGACTGTTCTGATGACATGTTGCAATGATTGAAATAGTCGTTCACTTAAATTTCTAGCAACTAAATGCTGTCGATGTATAACGCAACGTACAGCAAGCACATCAGGAATTTTGGTTTTTAAGTACGATATGAAGCCTTTTTGACACCCCGTCATAGCTGGAGCACCATCTGTAGCAGCTGATATAATATTCTTCAACGGAATTCCTTTTTCATCACAAAACTTTTCCAGTGTTTTAAATACGGTTTCTCCTTTCGTGTCTGTCTCTAAATTTCCAGCAAATAAAAGTTCTTGACATATTTTTTCATCTTTAATACATCTCACGTAAGACAACAACAATGCTTCATTAGTTGGTAAAGTGAACTCACCCGACTGAATTGAAAATTTACTAGTCATCAGATGATTGTACAATGACTTCAATGTTTTCAGCCATTACATCAATTCGTCTTTGGACAGAACTATTGGTCAAAGGACTTGTGGATAAAGTGATTCATGAGGAACGTTTTGGTATATAATTTGTCAAGGATTTTTTTTAATAATCAGGGCGGCACAACGTCTGCCGGGCCCTCTAGTATATTATAAAACAAAGTCCTCTGCCACGTCTGTTCCTGAACGAATTTTCATGTGGTTTTAAATATATAGAGTGATGCATGAAGAATGTTTAGATATATAATTGGTCAAGGTTTTTTTATTATCAGGGTGGGACAACGTCCGCCGGTCCCGCTAGTATATATTATAGGTGTATAGTGTTTTTCTGTTCGGCTCGTAAAGTTATATGGGTACAGTATTCAGTTTTATTGAAGTAAAACTGCTTTAGGCGCGACTAGGAGATAACTGGACGACGATGCAACGGAAGTCCGTTATGGCAATATGGCGTCACGTTTCTGTACCAACCGGTTTTTAAACATTTTTCATTTTGTCAATAAGTAATTTATAAACAAATCAATCAAAATTTTTTGAAAAAAAATAAATTAATAAAAGATATTAAATTGAATAATAATAAAAGTCATACAATATAATTAATTATGTATATATGAGTGTGCGACCATGCTGCCATCTAGTTTCAATGTAAGTGAGTAACAGATTAAATCAAAGCTTCATTATCTGTAGTGCCATCTATCAGCTAATTAGGAACTTAAATAAATAACACTGGATATATTATTAGAAACTCTTTGTTATAAAGTAAATAAAATATAGAAATGTACAAACAAATTACAATAATAAATAACGATTTAAAATAAAAAAGAAGTTTTGGTTATGTTTACGCCAAAGGAGTTTTACTTCAGTCGCGTGTGACGGTTACAAGTACTCATTTTTTAAATATTGTTGTGTTTATAGCCTCACATTTTTTTTATTATTGTTGTGTTATAGCCTCACGTATCGCAAGTGACGAGTATGGTTGACAACCATCCGCGACGTGTCCGCGTCCCGGACAAGCCTAACTACCCACTCAGCCTATGGTCCATTATGAAAAATTGTATAGGTGAGTGTTAATGCTGTATCGTTTAACGGGGATTCCCTCTTAAATATGTTATATTTACATTTGTGAGTTACCAGTGCAAGTATATGGAAATACCTTTTATAATGATTTGTGTTGTGGAATGGTTTACCCAATATGGTGTTCGCCTATGTGTATGACATGGGGCTTTACAAAATGAGGTTCGAACACGATCTTTGAGGCTGACAACGCAACAGTGATGCCCCTGGTGTTACAGTTTCCCATAAGCGACGGTAAACATTTACTATCAGATGGGCCGTTTGCCTGTTTGTCACCGTTTGGCATAAGGAACGCTGAAGCATTCCATTCAATGTTGCATTTGAGACTGTGTAGGCTCAGTAGTAGTAGCGACATGGCATCGATCCACGTAGGTTCGTAGCCTTAAAATTATCTTGTGATTGTGGTTTTTTTCTACTGACTCGGCAAAACGACTGCACTTTACATGATGGAAAGTACGGTACAGTCCAAAAACAACGGCGATCGTCGGTGTTAAATCAATGATATTATAACTACAAAGCTGTAGATAGGTCATAAACGCTTCGACAGGGCCTTGTAAAAACTTGGCTAACTTACTTCTAAAGGCTGCTCGTCAATCCATCCGTATCCAAGCAACATATAACTATATCTGTTTTACCATTGATATCAGAATATGTCATCTTGCTTCCACATTTTATCTAAGATAGTTGCAATATTGCTTTACGTATGTGTGCGTTATCGTGCCATTTGTTTTGTCAAATTATCATGTAGGTAAGTGTAGGTATGGTAGGTAAGTAACGTGGGTAACGGTAAGGCAGTCGTCGCCGTCATATCCTCCTGCAAAGGTGCCTCTTTACGCCTTGTTTGAAAGACCCCTTAACGTAAGACGACGAATGAAAATCTCTTGATGTAACCATAGCATAGTGATAGAATTTTTTCATAATACACGTCTGAATAGCTACCACCATCAAGTTGAAAATTTGTCGCCCAGCTACATATGCGTACCATATTAGAAGGGCTCCATTATTTGACTAATTCGAATTTTTTTTTGTGTTTGTGGTTGTCAGGACAAGCTTTCGCATGAATGGAAATGTTTGAAAAATTATACGGGAAAATCATTTTTCTATGTTAAAAAATCTTATTATATATAAACAGTAAAGACATCTTCAAAGATATTCGCAGAATTGACATTCATTCATAGTTGTCATTTAATTTCATTATACAGCAGTACCGTTTACAGATTTGATCTCATTTCCCTCGTTAATATAGCCGCGTGTGAAACGCATGTTCGGACACAGTATTTATCGATTTTTTTTATATAAGACTTTCTTTTTTACTTTGAGTAAGAAACTGTCGTTTTTTATACTTGACTGAGTTACCTACAATTATCAATTTGAAGATCTATTATAAAGCACTTTTAGATTTGCAATGGCAATGTCAGATTTGAGTGCCATATCCCTTTAGGTCTTCGTGTGTTGTTATAATCTAAGACCACATTTAAAATCAGGTAACAACCTATAAGAAAGGGGTGTTCAAATATTCAAATCTATGAATTATTCCTTGAAAAATTATATTTTTGATTTCGTTTTTCTACATTTTTTTTATTATTAATTCTTGGACACTATTAGTTCTTACCGAAAAAATAAATCACGATATCTTTATTTAATACTAGCTGACCCGTGTAACTTCGTCTGCACCAATTCAGCTATCACCGGTTTCCAATTGCGAATACAAACTATCAAGGGACTCGCTCAAACATATACCGAGATGGTATATACCAAAGCTTAGAACTTGTTCGCAGCATTACCTAAAGTGTCCAGTGAAGATCAAAACTAACTTTCATATATTGCCGATAAATGTCTTCCCAGTACCCCATGCAACTTCATCACTTAACATACTGGAAAAATTAAACTTTATCTACATTAAATTTCCATTTTTTTTACATGTTTGTTTTATAAGAATTTGTAAAGTATACGTGAAATCTGCATTCAATCTTAATTTTGTCAAATTTATTTTACTTTTGACATATAAACCACCTTTTTCACTGAGATACTCTGAACTAGGGACAATATACCTTTCTAACAGTGAAAGTATTTTTGAAATCGGATCAGTAGTACCAAGCATTCCTCGAAAAGAAAACTTTATCTCTCTTTATAATATTAGTATAAATACAACATAGTATGGTAACCAAAAAGGCAAATACCTCAACTGATTATTTTAATCGTAGATTCACAAACCTGAACCCAACTACATCAAGACTCAACAATATTTAGAAAACTTATTTTCTCAAATATCGAAACAACACACGTACTGATAGAACTCTAATTGAGATTCATCTTCTACAATGCAATGTAACTATTATCTAGGTTTATGTTTTAGGAAAACTTGTCACCTTTGTTTAGCAAACATTTTATACAATAAAATAATACATTTATTTTACAACATATAAGTGACAGTTTCGTTTACACATATTTTTATATGTGGTTGATAATTACGCTTAGAAATGTCATGAAGCCGTAGCTCAGTTATAACGTACTGGA
Source organism: Antheraea pernyi (assembly GCA_015888305.1). Classification (NCBI taxonomy): domain Eukaryota; kingdom Metazoa; phylum Arthropoda; class Insecta; order Lepidoptera; family Saturniidae; genus Antheraea; species Antheraea pernyi. The sequence goes on from MU158816.1 coordinate 597,379, forward strand.
CATTGTATGGTCTGACGGGATCGACGGTTCGAAACCCAGCTATCATTTATTTTGGTATTTTTTTTAAGTAGCTTAGGGATTACAATTTTAGCTAATCTGTCTGCTATATATACCACAGAGCAGAAAATTTACCAAAATCCTTCAAGAATTTCATTAACTACATTTTTTTATTTTCGTCCGTTATCCTGGAGAATCCCTTGCGTTTTATGAGACAAAAAGTATCCTATATGTAATCTTGTAATATTAGTTATCACTGTGCCAAGTTTCGTCAAAATTGGTTCAGTACTTTCAGAGTGATGCGTGTTCACAGGGAGAGACAGACAAAAATTTTAAAAGGATTATTTTTGGCTTCTATATCGATAACAAAGTCTACCCCGATTATAATTTTCGAAAAATATTTAACGTACAGATTTGGACTTGTTACAGTTTTATTATAGGAATAGATAGATAAGGTTATTAAAGTTTTTTATAAGCAGTATGTTACACATTGAGTAATGTTTGACTTCTTGTCATGGAGAAGTAGGACAAGCGATGTGGTGCACAATAACTAGATTATATTACGTAAAACATCAGCAATATTACAAAATATAAAGCCAAAACAAGATTATGAAAAAAAAATATAACATCCACTTCATGACATTCCAACAGCTCGCCGATAATTGGTTTTTTATTATTTTGATGGGTTATTGACAGCGGTGTTGTGTGATATCAGGTAAGGAGCTGTCGAAGATACCGATACCGGTGAACTTCAGCGAGCCGCTGTCGATGTTGCAGCGGTTGACGGAGGACTACGAGTACTCCTCGATACTGGACGAGGCGGCCCGCTTCACGGACCCCGCGCACCAGCTTGCCTACGTCGCCGCATTCACCGTCTCCTCCTACGCCACGACTGCTTGCAGGTAGCCCTCTCACTCTCTTTCCTTCTCCCACTGTCTCTCTCACTCTTCCCTCCTTTCTGTGTCTCTCCCTCCCTCTCTTATCTCTCTCTCCTCCTTCTCTCTCTCTCTCTCTCTCCTCCTTCTCTCTCTCTCTCTCTCCTCCTTGTCTCTCTCTCTCCTCCTTCTCTCTCTCTCTCTCCTCCTTCTCTCTCTCTCTCACTCACACACTCATTCCCTCTCTTAAGTAATTTCTTAATATCATGTAAGTTTAAGCGTTTAAAAAACATACTAAAACAAGAAGAGAACTGACACTTACCAGTAACTGCCAGAACACACTCATGTTATAGGTGCTTGAAACATACTAAAACTACAAGAGAACTGACTCTTACCAGTAACTGCCAGAACATACTCATGTTACAGGTGCTTGACATCAGATTTTCAATTAGAGAAAGGTAGCTAGCAGGTGATCCTAGAATTTATTTTTCTTTCAAGCTATGATTTCCTTCATCGAAAGCACAAGCTAATCGCAGGATTCCCACAAATGTAGATCTGCACGATGTTCGAAAATGTTACTTTTGAACCAATCAACACGTTCAAGTCTACAGTGTGAAGTTATGTCTCGATTGGGGGCTGCATTAGAAATTCGCATCCTGAAATTTGGGTTGAGGGGGGTGGAGGAGGGGGCTGACTACCCCTCTAAACCACTCCCCCGCCGCGGAAAGTTATAGTTACTGAGATATTCATGATCAAAGTTTTCAAACACATATAAAAAAAACTACGCGTCTCCGCAGGGGAAAAAAATAAATTTGAAGTATTTAAAGCTCTTGTAACAGTACTAAAAATTATAGTACTTTTGTATAAAAAAGGTTGAGTTTTCAACTAAAACAAATAATAACTTGAATGAGACTATGTATATCTAGGCATTAAGGAATAAATTATTGATGGAAAAGCATAAATCTTGAACAACAAAAAAAAATGTACAATAAACTTCTGTCCTCATTATTCACTCAAATATTTCACACTTAAGCTCATAGTAGTTAAAAATATTTAACATAAAAGAACAAGGAATTTGTTATGTTTTCGCAATTCTAACCTACATAGAGAACTAGGGCGGGAGCGAAGCCCTATTCCTCTATTAACCTAACGTGACTTAGTCGGATTTGCTTGGACCAGTTTGCTCGCTCGCCTGTGTTATGTGTGGAGAGGCTTTATGATCATACAAATAACTTTTTCTTTTTTTTTTCTAGGATTGAGACAGTTGAGTTTTGATTAAATATAGTAGAAAAAAAAAACAAAAAATACCAGATCAGGAAGACGTTCCATTTTACTCATATAAATGATTTATATTTGATTTTTTTTTGTTTTTTTTTTCTGAAATAATAGTGAACAATTATAAAACAACAGTAAATATATAAAAACAACAAAATTATAGTATTATAAACCTTTAAAATGCGCATCTGAAGGAAAAATCACGTTCCGTTACACGTAACTTCAAACACATATAAAAAAAACTACGCGTCTCCGCGGGGCGAGGGGGGTGTCTTTTAAAAGGGGTAACCAACCCCTATAAAAAACAACCTTTAACAACCCCAAATTCGTGATGAGAATTTCTAATGCCAAGCCCTCGATTGTTACAGAACGAACAAGCCATTCAACCCGTTACTAGGCGAAACATACGAATGCGATCGGATGTCGGATCTCGGGTGGCGCGCGATATCCGAACAGGTAGATATAACCACTATTTATTTATAATTTAACCCCCGGACTATACAAAACTATAAGACTTTCAGTTTCATACAAATGAATGTAGATCTTATGACGCAAAGGTCTACAGAATGTTGTTAAAATAAAATGAATACGAACCGATAACGCTATTGAACAGATAAAATACAGTTAAAGTATCTCAGAAACCGAGCATTAGTCATGGGTACAGCTTTTTAAGGTGGTAAAGCCACGCTGAAGCTACTACTGGTTTCAGAATGATACCTTGATGACCAAATTATGTGATGTCAAATTTGAATTAAAAAAAATTGCAAGGTATTTAAAAACACGATCTGTTATTTTGAGATCTACGTCTTAAAATTATATTGTAAAATTTTATATTGTAAAACTAACAAATGCAACCAGTTTTTTGGGTTTTCTAAAGGCACACTAAAACGGTATTTAAAGAAGTAAAAGAATGATTATGGAAAATACTTTTTTTATTTCTTCAAAGTTATTACATACGTTTCGGTTCTCAAAAAAAGTTGCTAATCCTAGACTGAATAAGAATTGCTACTTCGCATTTAATCACAATTCTGTTGTAAATGTTATCTCCAACTTTTGGTGTTTACGAGTATTTGACAACAGTTTGTCGTAAATTTTCAGTACACTTTCTATGCTACGGAATGATTGTTTATGTTAGAAAAAGCAATGGTTTACTTATAAAGTTCGAATTTACTGAACAGGTTTCTCATCATCCGCCGATGGTGGCGCAGTTCTGCGAGGGTCAGGCCGGCTGGCAGTGCTGGCAGGAGTTCACCATGACCACTAAGTTTAGGGGCAAATACCTACAGGTGATACCGTTGGGTGCTGCCTCCGCTATGTTCCTCAGTTCCGGTAACAAATACACGTGGAGGAAGGTGAGCCTCTTCTAAATAGTAATATATTTGCGAGTGTTTTGAAGAGATGGTTAACGGTATTACCACTTCCAATTGTCCATCGACGGTCATCACTGTCATGCCGGCCTGCAAGCCGAAGCCTGAATGTCCATTGATTGGTTCCGAAATCAGACTTGTAGAAAGACAGTTACTATGACGGGCTTATCATCGTATCTATAGTGGTGGTAATTCAGTCTGGTAGAGTACCACGTTTAGTGACTGGATATATATTACGCTGATCCAAGCATGAGATATGGTCTCATTCTATTAGGACACAATTTAAGTACTAAGGTACTTATATTACTTAATCGATACAAATAATTAAATTAAAGTATCTGTTTGTAACGTTAGAATAACAGCTTTTCACTAAATGGATATGAACATATACCAGGTGATTGTTTAAAGTTTAATATCCTTCAATCGTGGGGTAGTTCATGGTCACATTTAACACATATAATAATAATATCAAAACAAATACTAACAAACAACAACGAGAACCTTAGTTAAAGTTTGTTCTAGATCTTTAATAAGTATGGGAACGATTCTTTAAACGTAAAAAAATTCAAGGGCCGTTGTTTTAAGGATAATCATTACGTAACTGATTATCGTGGGGACGCCTCACTGTCGAACAAAGTGAAAGCGAACCGAGGTGCGGGACGTGGGCGTGATTAATTTATTACACCAGTTCGTTTTTGCGTAAATTAACTGATGTTGAGTGTATTGTAATGTTGGGTTGTTGTTGAGTGTAATGGTTTTGCGTTTCTCGACATAATTAGGTCAAATATTAAGCGCCATTTTTTTTTTTTTAATTTGTTTCGAACGAGAAACAATTAATGAGTAATTTGTGAGGGTATTGCAACTATTTAACCAGTCATGCTATATACAACACATATAGCAAAAAAAAGACAAAAATTTTGTCTGTCTGTTTGTACCGGCTCATCTTGTTTTTTTTTTTGTTGTTTTTTTTAAATAAAATGTTTCCCTTTGATACAAAAGTTTCACTTCTGTCATGTGTCTTTGGCATACACTATTTTTTTTCTAATTAATGTACAGAGAAGCGAGCGGGAATCAGCTAATGTTAAATAGTAACTAGCGATACTCGTTTTCTAGGTGACAACGACAGTGCACAACATAATAGTTGGCAAACTATGGGTCGACAACCACGGAGACATGGATATTGTGGGTGAATCTGGTCCCGCTGCGGGCTATGTCGCTCACCTAAAGTATCTACCTTATGGTTACTTCAGCAAAGACACTCAACGAAAAGTGACTGGCGTCATCAAGGATCCTAACGGAGTGGTCAGTTTACTAGCTATCTTATATATTAATATGTGAAGCCAAAACTTTTTACCCCTTTTTAAGCGAGCAATTGCTCGAACGGATGAATTTGAAATTTAGCATAGTTAAAGTTTATATGGCAGAGAAGTGCAGAAAGTTATTTTTTTAATATAAAATACATTACAAGAATATTAAATTAATTAAAATATACATTACTCACACTACTGCTTGAATTTTACACAACATATACACACATGTAAATGTTAAAGCCGTTTCTGTCATCCTTCTTTCATTTAGACATCAATTTTTTTGTTATGTTTATATAAGTTAAAAAAAGTGTCGAATAACTAAGTAGACATGAGGAAAGCCTTTGATTATAGAGGTTATATACCCTTTGATGAAAGAACCCTAATAAAGTTCAAACTTTAAAAATTCAATGAACTATGGTCGAATGTCGACCACTGGGCGCCCACTAGTTTATATTATTATGCTACAAAAATTGTACAATCTATTGTACGGGACATCTATTTTAATATGATTTTAATGAAAACACCGGAAGACTTTAAATTGATGTGTTGATGTAGAAAAAATATGATTGTAATAGAGAAATGAGTGCTGCCTCAAATCGAAACAATTATACTACAAGACCAATGCCCGGTTTCCGAGGTACTTTAATTGTAGTTTAGCTGTTCAATAGCGTTATCAGTTCGAGAACTTGTCAAATTGCGTTTCTGAACACACACTCATACGATAAATGTCAGTAAAACTCGACGGGCCAGTTGACAGTTTATCTTATGGATAACTTTGTTGAGTCAATAACTATTGGTAGTTTAACCGAGTTTATCTCAGAAACCGGGCACAAGTTGAGGCGGAAACGCAGGTGAAATATATAGATGTTGACCCGTACATATATAATTGTGGGGGCTAATCCTGCCCGGTAATTTTTTTTTTTTGGAAATCGAAAAAAACAATTGGTTACGCGAGGTATTTACTGTGCAGCCGACAAAAGTGCGGTAAATAATGCAAAAAAAATACATATGTAAAATAGATGTTTTATTTTAAGATTTCCAGTTTTTATATTTTACAAGGTTTTTAGGTTTTTTTTTCATGTACACAATTTGAAGATTATAAATATTAGGAGGGACTAAAATTGGATTTAGCTTATTTTGAAATGTAAAAACTTAGATATTGATGTTTTCAGGAGAAACGGACAACGAAATATGATAAGCATCTGCAATTCGTTCATATTCAGCTTAATTGAATCTCTTGTAGGTGTGAATGTGAATGCACATATTTTTATCTATCATGTTTATTTGTCAAGTTATAGACTTCTAAAGAAAGAACAGTTATGTTTGAAATTCGGATTCTTTGGAAATCGTTTTTCGTATTGAACAAATCTCGTATATCTATACTAATATTATAAAGAGGTAAAGTTTGTGAGTATGTGACGTTGTAGGAGGTAATCTCTGATTTTACTAAACCGATTTTTCAAATTCTTTTACCAATAGAAAGCCACATTATTAGTTACAATACAGTAAACATGATAGAAAATATATTTTGTGTATTCACACTCACTTCACTTTGGGATGTATGGGGGTGTCGAACAACATCTAAGACTTGAGACACCCAAGCCAACCTCATCTGCATGTGGTGCACCCTGCTGAATAACGAACGAGGCGAAGGCGAAAACGGGGTGGTAGGGTTTTACAGCCTGACTGGGTCGCAACCACCATGTGTATGGCGAAAAAGCCCGTTATAGTGGTTCGCTTCGTCATATCCAGCTTTTCACAGGCCGGCATGACAGCGGCGACTGGCGATGGATAATGTGTCACTCGGTGGTCGCCATTGTTTTTGGATTGTACTGTGCTTACCATCAGGCACAAGGCAGTCATATAATCGTGCTACAATAAAAAAAAAACCTACTAGTAGTCTGATTCGGGTAAATATTTAACGAATTTCAGAACCTTATCTCTTTTTCGTTGTCATGTGAAATGCTCTATATATTAATTACGTAGATAATTATGGAGCTATTTGATTTACGTGGAACATTAATTGAACATTAATATTTTGTATTGCAGCCGCGGTACGTACTGCAGGGACACTGGGACAGCCGCGTGGAGGTCGCGCCCGTCACCAGCGCCTCCGCCGACAACACCGTCTGCAAGACCGGCAAGTTCAGCCTCGCCTGGCAGCGCGTGCCCGCTCCCTCCGACGCGGACAAGTGGTACCACTTCACGCTCCTCGCCGCACAGCTCAACGAGCACGAGCCCAACGTCGCGCCCACCGACTCGCGCCTCCGCCCCGACCAGCGCCTCATGGAGGAGGGGCTCTGGGACGAGGCCAACGCCGAGAAGCTCCGGCTCGAGGAGAAGCAGCGAGCCGTGCGGCGACAGCTCGAGGCCGCGGCGGAGGCGGCCGCGGCG
>MU158816.1:604613-620126 GCA_015888305.1 Antheraea pernyi
GGCGGAGGCGGCCGCGGCGCACGGCTCGCCCGCACCGGCCCCGCCCAAGCCGCTCTGGTTCACGAGAGACGCGCACACCGCACCCTCGACAAACCCGCAGCTCCGTCACCTCTACAACAACCTATACTGGGATTGCAAGCGTCGTCAGGACTGGACCGCCTGCCCAGATATATTCTAACCGAGGAACGCAACCTCTCAATTCACTCTGTATCGCATCAATCCAGGGGTGTAGTGTCTCCACTCGTATCAGGATTACTGAACTGTATACAAGTCTCAGTGTTCAACGATGGATCGATCAATCAATCGAGGAATGTGAGCTCGTCTCATCTCACTCTCTAGTGTCTTCTTGCATCAGGATTACCGAAGTCTATATGAGTGTCAGTGTTCAAAATCGCGATGGATTGTCACGAGTGTCTCCACTTGCCCGGATACATTCTAACGGAGGAACTCTACTTCCTCCCGTTTCATACTTTGTGTCATCGGTCCAAGTCAAAGTATGGTGACTCCACTGGAATAGTGATTAACAATCGATACATGAGTCTCAGTGTTCCAAAATCGCAACGGAGTGGAGTGTCTCGTGTCTCTTCATGGATTGTGGTGTTATGTTTTGCGTTTCAAAGTTACTCCATTCCATATAATAATTGTGGTTTTATTAATATCTATCTCGTTGATAATCTAATAGATCAATAAACGTAATGTATATTTCGTGAGTTATGTATTATAGTGACCGTTGCGTTGTTTCCGTTACCGCTGGTGTCCGCGCGGCCTAATTTTAGTTTATTGTAATTATTTACGTGAGAGTGGATGCGATTACGCTAACAACGACATTGTTTTTACTAACTTTTCATGATCACGAGCTTGGTAGTGCTTTGGAAATAATCTTACTCGAATTGTGAGATCAATAAGTGCTTTTGTAGAGATATTATCACATTAGATAACACGAGTCGTAAGCGAAGACTAAACTTTGACATAAAAATCAGTTTGGATGCCTTACATATAAATACAAATGTATGGCTGACAAGTCTGCACAATCTGCAATTATAAATAATTATATATTTAATGTTATTATTTACTATTATAATTTATCAAAATAGATATTGGCCAGTTTGTACAGCCATATCTTGAATATTAACACTCGTCTTCGATTATTCGAGAATGTTAGACGTTATTTGGTCACGTTTGTTCATGACATTGAATGCTTCTCGTAGGCCAACTGAAGTAAGCTCTTAAACTACATCTATAACAAATGTTTACAATGAATATTTTTTAAGATTTCCAATTGAAATGTAGTCTTGTCGCTCTATCTTATAAATAATTATATCCAGTAGGCATTGAAAATAGCTCTATATGTTCCTGTTCATTATGAAAATCTCGTAAAACGCATATTTCACGCCTTGGTATAGGAGCAATAGATTGTTTAAGTATTAAAGTGGACAAGTTGGTATCCTCGGCTGTGGCATTTACCCGAGTGTGTACGTACACTCGTCGATATCAACTTGTACAGATATAGGGATATTTTGTAAAGTCTATTACTTATTGTACATTTTCAAGTGGGATGTAAGATAACTTGTTAATATTTTTATTATAATAAAAAAAATAAATGATATTTGAATACGAAAGCCATAGATAACATCTGTATCATGTTGATTTTAAAAATAAAATATAACGTCACAAACTGCGGTTTATTTTAATCCTGTTCATTATATCCTTCTGACAGAAATTTAATTTATCGGATTAAAAAAATATATGTTCGTGTCAAACTTTTTGGCCGCTCTGAACATAGGTCTTGCGCATAGTACAGACAAGATGTTAATATAAAACAAAATTAAAATATTATTATAGGAATTTAACATATTATTTATTTATTTACACATTACGCGTTAAATACGCAATGGCGGACTTAATGCCAAAGGCATTCTCTGCCAGTCAAGCATTAGGTGATGCAGAGATAAATGTTGGTAGCTGTAAAAGGTAAGGTTTTATAAAATTATGTTTAACCTATTTAATATCACAATATATAAATAAAATATCAACACCGTTATACTACATATATATATTACACATATACAATACATACACACACATAACAACATCATACATAAATATCACTACAATAAATAAAAGTATAATAAGTCAACATCAAGTACTAAATACAGCATTAACCAGATAATTCTGCTAAGTGAGACTGGTAAAGCCGACGTACCCTGACTTTAAAACTAAAACGGTTAGATGACATCCTGATTTCATAAGAGAGCGCGTTCCATAGGAGAATAGATTGGATATAGAAAGAGGAATGTACAAGACCGGAAGTATGAACAGGACAGCAAAGAATAAGATTATTAGAAGAGCGAAGGTTAAGGTCATGATTAGAGAATAAAAACTGTAAATGAGGAGTTAAGTAAGAGGGAGTGTTGGGAGAAAATACAAGAGAATACAGAGTTGTCAGAGCCCGCAAACTCCGACGCCGGCGTATGGGCAACCAATTAAGCTCTGAAAGATGGATACATGGTATACTTACGAAGATTAAAATCAAATCGAATGCAATTGTTGAGTAATCTGTCAAGTTTGTTAAGAAGGTCAGCGTAAGATCGTAAAAGCACACATCACCATAGTCAATTATATGAAATATTATAGATAGCACTAGCATGGTTTTCGTTTTAACTGGGAGAAAATTTTTCAGGCGATAAAAAGACTAGGCTATAGACTCAGACCAATCCCTTAAGGCATTTAGATCCCGGTTAATAGTATAAGTTGCAGCTGATAGAGAATCTACTGCGGCCTGTGTGTATAATTGCAGGTCATCAGCATACAGATGATACGTACATCGCAGTTCATGAGTTAAAAGGTTAATAAAGAGGGAAAAAAGAAGAGGTGAAAGTATATCACCCTGACGGACGCCAGCACCAAGCTCACACCAAATAGACGTAGCCCCATCTATATTAACCGATTGTTGTCGTCCCTTTAGATATGAAACTAACCATTCCAGTGCCTCTAATGAGATATTATAATGAGAAAGAATAGCAAGGAGAATGTCGTGACTAATAGTATTAAAGACATTGGAAAAATCTACTAGAACCAGCGCAGTAATCATTTTATTCTCCACTTCATTTTTCAAATCACCAGTCATTTTAAGCAAAGCTGTAACTGTACTGTGACCTGGCCTGAAATCAGACTGTAGTGGACTCAAGATATTGTTGCAATGTACAAAGGATGATAGTTAATTGTGCACACATGCTTCGAGTACTTTAGAAAGAAATGGAAGTATAGATATAGGTCGAAAGGGGAAGAGAAGGGTTTCCAGTTTTAGGGAGAGGACGGACATAGGCTTCACTCCATATGGATGGAAACTGTCTAGAGGATAGAGAAAAGTTTATGAGATGAGTGAGATATACTGGGAAGAAACTGGTCAAGAATAGTAATAATCATTTGTCTACTCAAATTGTCACAGCATTAGATTTTATTGAAAGAACGGACTTTTTAATCTGATCACATGTAACCGTGGAAAACTTGAATGGGACCATGTCCATACGAGGCAATGCGGCTATGTATTCAGTTGTCTTACTTTTAGTTAGATCACTCAGTTTCGATTTACCAATGACAAGAGTCGTAAGAAACTTCCAGATATCAGCCGAGGAAGAACAAACAGATATTATTGTCATTTATTAATCATTCTCGATATTATCAGTGCAATATCATACGTTTTTAAAAATTAATTACAAGTAGATATTTACCGATCATATTAAATTATAGGGATGTGGCAGTACAACGACCACGTTAGGGAGCGTTCAAATAATACGTAACGCAATTTTGTGGGGGGAGGGGTGTCTTGTAAAACGTTACGATGCGCTACAAGGGGGGGGGAGGGAGGATCTAAAATCTTCAAAAGTTGCGTTACGTAATACTGGAACGCTCCTTTACTACTTTCAGATTCTGTAGAATAAAGACTTCGATTGTATTATCTGCTAAACGCTTTAACAGTAAATAGCAAGACCGTATAATTAACAACAAAACTTCTGAATGCAACACCGACACTGACACTTGTCAACGTGGGTTCCATTGGGAAGAGCAGAGTATAGTAATATAGTAAGGGAAGAGGTACGAGCGCGAGGGAGTCTGCCACAGAGTACATTTGTATATAGGAGAAGAGTCTGCTCCCCTTTCACCTCATCTGCGTCCCTCTGACACCTAAATTTGTGTTCTGCGCATCTACTTCAGAGCGGTTAAAAGGTTTTAACGCGCCTGATACATAGATTTGAACCCCTGGAGTTCTTTTAAATTATACTACTTTCAAAGGACGTAAGCTCCATACGAAAAATGATACCAAATTAGACCTTATTGAAGATAACCAACTAAATGGTTTTTTTTTTCTTTAGGAGGTAGAACGTCAAACTATTGACCGTGTCAGTATAAGACTAACCATTCGATGCTAAATTTCTTGTAAATGTTTTTTTTTTTTTGAACTGACTACGCTATTGACCAAGCAAGGTCTTAACAGCTTCACCGAACTACTAAGGCGAGCGCTTAAGGCACTCAGCCGAGTTTGTTTTGACAACTAGCTCAAGGGTGCGCGGCACACCTCGGCTTTGGCTGTTGCCTGATACATGCAATTCGCGACCTATGTAAGCTAACCTAAGCTAACTATTCATACATATATGAGTTGTTGAAACATATATGTGTACCAAGCATATATACCTCAACAACCCTTATATATATTTCGTATCGGATAATATTATAAACTATTTCAGTTTGATAAGGGGAAAAAATAAAACCCTTCCACCTGCATGTGTAAGCGTGTATGCGTGCACGTGTGTGGAGGTGATATGTGTAATGTTGTCACAGTGATGTAAGATTTTGTGTCACTGTATCGCGCGAGCAGCGTACTCAAGGGCTCCACGCCGAGGGAACGGACCTAGGCTTGAGCTGCTGCCGAGGGGGGCCTAGTCTGGTTGCCGAGGGGGGCCTAGTCTGGTTGCCGAGGGGGCCTAGTCTGGTTTCTTGTAAATGGTCTTAGGCAACTTATTTGTTAGATTCGATTGTTTCTTTTGCCATTCTTATAATGCCCAAAGAAGCGGGTGGGTCGTAATCAGTTAGTAATGTATGGGCTAGATCGAGAAAAATTGTCGTATCATCGAAATAACACATCTATAACGTTATTTATACTGATGGTATATACAGCTGAAATTGTAGTGGATATGTGAAAAAACAAACAATGATATTTTCAACATTTTATTAAGAAAACGGAAACAGTGAAAAAGTACATAACTGTAATTGCAGTAGATTACAATATTTTAATATATAAAGAAATCTTTTATAATTAAAATTAATTTTGCTAAATTTTTACTCTATTCTTTTATTAAAAAACAGAACTATTTCCATTGGAAGTTAAAACAGCATTTTACAGTTTTCCACTGAAATGATAGTTTGTAAACGGATTGCGAAAGTGAGAAAAAATATTAATATTTAACTCATATAGTTCTAAAGATAAATAATAACATAACATAACTTTCTAACAACTACATACTTGAAATTGTGGAAAATATGTAATTAAAACTCTATCAAAACAAATGCAAGATTCGGATCTCTTTTATCATGATAATTTCCGAACGAAAAAAATATATTTTCTACATAAGTTACACTGTATTGTTGCAAAATATACGGATAAATGTAAAAGGCTCCACATAATAAGTCTTTATAAGGCTGATAAAAAAAAACAATATAGTATAGTTTTACAACATTAGAAAAATGTCTTTTGGTTTATTCCCGACATAAAAAGGAGTACAATACAAGAAATCTATTGTTTTTAATGAGGGAATCAAATTCAATTTCGTGATGCACAACTATTGAGATCAGTCATCAAAGTGTTCTGATGACTACACGTGTGTAGTCTGCACCAGATCTATCGAATAATATGTATGATCTGTGCTCCTGTTACGAATTTTGGTTTAATACCTTACACGTATCGGAAATTATGTTTTAGAGCTCCATTACAACTGGTTCTGTGGTTAAGTTATAAGAACACAAAGCTAAAAATAAATAATGTTAGTGCACAATACATAAAATTATCGATAACATAATAGTTTTTAGACTCGATTATGTGAGATAACAAGTATATATAAGTTCACGAACAGAGTAAAAACCTGGGATTTTAAACAGTTAGAATGTAAAGCGGATAAATATTATTTTCATGTTTATAGACATATAATATAGTTATACAGATCGGTTATCTCATTGCCTGATAACTCGTTCAATCAATCAAAGAATTATAAACTATATAGTTTTTTTAAACGTTTCTGTATGTCACCAGCCAATGAGACACACCGAATCTTTTTATTAATTAGCATTAATTTATTTATACATTTACACTTTGCCAAATAGCTTTCCTAAGCATATCACTCGATTACCTAAATAAAATAATTATATTTATATTTTTCATTATCAGCTCGAGATACCTTTTCAATACATACCATTATAACGTTCTATCGACGGTTAATAAATAAATACTGCATGTCAAAAAAAACTTTATAGATGAGAGAAAAAAAAACTAATGATTGCCTGAAAAATATATAAGAATTTTTTCAAGAAAATATAACCTCTTTAATTTTGATACAAACCTTTGAGCAAATCACTTGAAATTTAATTATACATTTGACGTCTTAAAAAGTAAAAAATGTTAAGTAAAATTGATTCTAAACCGTCGATATGTACGTTTAAGTTAATCAGACTCGAATTGCAAATATAATAAGTTAGCGTAGAATTAAACCGATAAATCAACACAAGTTGATTGTAAGTCGCGTGTAACATTCTTTTCAGGCCAAAATCTTACGTTCCGTGCATTGAAGAATATATGGGATATTTAATGAATACTCTACGATTTTATTACAATAATAAGCTTTGATCGACCAAAAAAAAAACAAACTTTTAAGATACAAAAAAGTCGCTTCCAAAAAGGTCAGTATCTAAAAAATTAAAATAAAACTGTACCACTATACGGAACCGCACGGAACTATAAACTCGCAGTCATTCATACTAGCGTTATTGCCGCAAGTCGCAACATTTAAACCGAGATATATCCAAGTCTAGAATGATCTAAGAATGCCAGAAATAATATATATATTAAAAAAAACTGAAAATTTATTCCCAAATATTTACATATTTTACAAGGAAAAGAAATAATAAATAATTTCTATACCTTTTGCTTTGATATGAGCTTCAATTCAGTACTTCGATATCAATCGTAACGGTGACATAATTAAAAACAACTATCTCCTCTTTGAAATAAAATGAAAAATAATTTACACATTATATTTACAATACACACAGCGAGCTGATATTTAAGTATTACACTAACTTCTACTTTGGACATAGTATACGCGATACTTTATCGTTGAAATTGAAACTGATAATATCCAGTTAACTTGAGCAGGTTTTATTCTCCACACCTAATTATTGTACTTCGATTAAATGAAGCTGGACAAATATAGACGCATCGACTTAAACTGTGGCAAAGTTTACAAGAGACACTATTCAGTTATCGCCTTTTACTGTGGAACTCCGCTATAGGATTCACCAGGACTATTATTTTGTTTAAATAATAATTAATTATGAAATAAATGTTAATAAGAATTTGAGGTTGTTTGCAATATATTTCACGAAATTTTATTCACACATATCGGAGCCCTTGTACCCAGAAGGTCCTTTATTATTGGTACGGGGAACTTTGGCAAAGTAATCAGTTATAGCCTTTTACTGTGGAACTGTGCTATAAAATTCACTAGGACCACATTTTTTTTATTAATAATTAATTACGAAATCATTGTTAATAAAAATTTGATCTTGTGGGTTAATTACACGAAATTTTGCTAACATAGGGTCCCTTGTAATCAAGTTCCTTTATAATTGATACGGCAGTAACTATGCCCCAGGGTTATACAACGCGATAACGTTGGGATCCAAATTATTATTATGAGTTGAATAGGGTCTTCGAACACGACAAACTAAATCGATGGTTCAGAATAAAGTGGCAACCGCAAATATTTGACTCCGTATCTTAACAACAATTTTGCTTTAGGTAACAAAACATTGTTACCACTTTTAGCATCTGAGATTTTAAAACTACTTATGGTCGTCCAGTGGTCGAAATTTAATCACAATTGATTATCTAAATTCCAATATTATTGTGGTTTGATATGACTAATAGAATAAATGCTTTGAATCGGAAGATAACTGTTGGAGAAAAAAAAATTGAGCTCATAGAATAATTCGTAATTAAACCATGCGATAAAGATATTTTCAATGTAAAATAGTAATTATTAAAGAAAATAATTATACACAAGTTAACTGGAATCAGTAAGGCGTTCCTATATTGGATCTTTGAACCGCCAAGCTTAAGTTATCGTTACGAGAATTGTTTTTCAATTTTTAACATTTTTTTTGTATCATATATATTCTCTAAATACTTGCAAAGCATTATTATAATTATTATTCACAAAAGATCCAATTTATGAACACGGACATCGTATTGCCATGACCATAATTTATAAAGACACATCTAAAATATACTGACGTGCATATTATTTATGATCTCTCATATTATCTATACATTATAGGATTTTTTTTAGTTAGTTTTTAATCTCGACTAGCTTTATGTCATTCATAATATATACCCAACATCTAGACAGGACCTTATTAAATGAAAGAGCAAAGGTAAAATTGCGTTAACAATTGCAATAACTACAAACCAATGTTAGGTAAATGCATTAATCTAATTCAGATTCACACAACTCATCATGTTATATTTATTTAATTATGGTACAACGTTACCCGAAACTGTTTCGTGTACAACGTTACCCGAAACTGTTTTGTGTACACGACATGAAACAGTTTCGTGTACACGACATGAAACAGTTTCGTGTACACGACACGAAACAGTTTCGTGTCGTAACCTTATTACACACGAAAGAAAGGGCAACGTTGTATCATAATTAACCTTACGCGTTTCTCGTGTACGCGATTTTTTTCTTAGCCAAACATTTAAAAATCTCACACGAGGGCTTTTATTAAGATTACTTGAGGGAGGGGGGCAGAGGGGGGACGTATGCGATTGTAATCCCAGCAGTGGCCTAGTTAATGACAGCTTCAATATCATTGCGCACGCAATAGTTTTTAAGAGTATGCAAATTACTATACTATAACGAACGTATGGACGTTTGTTGGAAGTAATAGGTTTTAAAAAATCATCGAGGTTCGTTAACCGCTCATAAATCCTTGGGTTTCTAAACATATATCTCTAATTCAGTTATCTCCGTAGACATCAACTCATCTACACTATATATATAATAAAACAGGCCTCGATCTTTAGGCTTCCGAGAAGCCTACGCGAAACCAGTCGAAAATGATATTCTTTATTGCATTTCTTGTAAAAAATCTAATAGTAAGAAACACTGAAAAAATATATATGACTACAATGTATGTAGTCTTACCCAAAATAAAGATAGTATCAAAATGGAGACATATTTCAACGAAACAATATGTATTTTATTAGTCGACAGTTTAGCGGTTGTCCACACTTTGTTTTTATAGAATCATACACGAATTAGTTTGGGGGAGGGTTAGTTTTGGGAGAATTTTGTCTGTAATTCTTTTACCTACCGTCCAGAAAATTCTTTCTGTCAACGTTAAATCGTCGAGATATCGAATAGATTAGATCGATGAAGTATTTATAAATGACTAAAAATAATACAATTTCATCTTGAATTAACGGAGGAAAATTGATGCAATCGATATTTCGCCGATGTAAGCTATTTGACTATCACAGTTTAACACAATTATGTAAGGTGACAAGTTTTTTTTTCTTTATTGGTGACGATATAAAAGTCCCCCATCCTCCCCTAATTGGAAACCGAATTTTACGTCGCTGTATCAACGTATATTATAGATAGATTCCGTATTTTGAGTATAACTGTAAGTGTTATGCCATCCAAGGCGTCTATATAACGTCCCCTAAACTCCGTCATGGTCTCAAAGCGACTGCGTACATAATATTTATGTCACAAGCTTCATATTTATTATCAATTAAATTCACACCAGCAATATTCGTTAAAGACACTCGATCATTATCTTAATAAGTGACGAACTTCAAATGAAAGAAATTTATTTGGTCCTCTTTATTTCCTCCGACCCAGATTATGTTAAATATATGGAATTGTATAAAATCTAAGGTGGCAAAAGTTGTACTGATCTGTATTTTGAAATTAAAAAAAAAGCGATATTTTTTTAAAATTATGTTCATAGATAATCATGATGAATATTTTAATCTTTGGTCAATGGAAACCAATCAAAGTCGAAAAATTAGCAAAAACGTTCTGTGTTGCCATACATTTATCTTATTTTCTACCACATACTAATTTTACAGTCTTTGATTTTATACAACTCATGTATACAATAAATTATAATACCACTTGAAAATGCGAAGATTCCTTTCGGATAATATATTTTTTTAATTTTTAACACATCCACTACTATTAAGGTAATAATCGAGTGTGAGAAATGTCATCGCTCTAATACAATGATTGACAGTTACATCTTAATAAGATCTTCAATTTATTTACAGCATTAAAACAATAAAACTTACAAATACATAACAAAATAAACTTGAAAGGCTAGTTATAGAAGATCTATCATATATTTGTGATTGTATAACGATGTGAAGCATTCTATACTTCAATATGACATAACATTAAAAGTGTACTGTGTAGTAAGTAGCCTTCTTTAACCGAACCATACGAATGTATCATTGGATCTGGCGAAATCATTCAAACATTAAAAATATAATCGTATTCTTAGATTTCAAGGTAAATTCGATTTATTATTACTTAAGAAAAATTCCTACAGTTGTATAATCATGGTTCAATATAAATGGAAAAATATAAACGGAGAGCACGTCAATTTATTTATTATTATTCAATACAAGATATCCGCGAGAGCGAATCAATAGAATCAATTATTTAAACACTCATTGTTTCTAATATATTCGAACATCGATTTGGTTATCGAATAGAATGAGTTGCGTATTTGAAACACACAATCACAAACTTGCACGCAAATGCGCTCGCACACGCAAACTTGCTCGCAAATGCGTACGCAAATGCGTCCGGAAATACATACGCGCTGTTGTCAACTATTAATCGATAAATTCAGTACCAATTGAAAAAGGCCTCGACTGATCCATCAGTTAATATCTTGATCATAACGATTCTTTCGATTTTTTGAAGTTTTCAAAATCAGCTACTACAGATAGGTAATTAATATTAGCAAATTACGACTTCGAAATCATACTGTACTGTACAAAATACACAGTATTTATTTTATATTTTCAATTTTGAAAAGGAATCTTCATAATTGTATTGTTAATAATTGATCAATTCTATTTACTGATTTTATTTTAATGATCTCAGTCCAACAGGGGAACTAAATTTTAATTTATACAATATACAAAAATTAGCTTAAATAAATAAAAAATAACACTTTCCTAAAACCGTTAAAAAAATCGGAAAATTATAAGAAATATATTAAATTTTATAATCAATCTCTCTATGGAACCTAATTTAACTATCAAATTAGGGACAAGTAATATATTAATTATAAAATTGAATATATTTGCAATCATTTACAGTATTTTTCGAACAATATGAAAAAGTGCGAGGCTTTTATAGGATAGGAGGAACTTTGTTTGCATCCAATTACATCAATTATAAATTTAACACCATTATCAATATGATTGAGTTTCCTTTAATTCTTGTAATCAACTCTATTGAAACATCTCAACAATTGACAACATGATTTTGCCTTTACAATAAAATAACAATATATGCAGTTACAAATATCTTTTTAAATAATTGTTCGAATGACAACGCTAGATCGAATGATACAAAATAATCATCTAAATTTACAAAAATTTCCAACAAAGTAATAAGTTTTTTTTTTCATAGTGCAAATTATAAATACTGAAGACAGTTCGTTTTTTTTTTCATCTAAAATTTTCAGTCCGCGTCTTCGTTTAGTTTAGTAACACATACGAACTAATCATAGCGAGTACACACCGCTCAGCGCGAAAAGTATTTCCTAGCACATTGCTTTCACAGAAGGGTACAGACGACGTACAAATACGTTTCGACCGCATCTCATTCGTAGCAATTTATCCACTATCCGATACGAACGACGTATTGTAATCAATAGTTCCGCCAAATTGTTTCTCCATTTCGGCACATTTCTCGCCCACTAATAATAAATCACCTCGTACATACGAGTCTAGTTCATGCAAACGTGTTCAGGCAATACTTTTAATAAAAATCGGAGTGCGAGACACACGAGACACTAGACACGGTCGTATACACTCACGGAATATCCCAGTAGTGCCTGACCGAGGGTCCACGTCGGCTACTCACTGAAGTAACGAACTTTACCACTCCCACAACGAATCACGTCGTCCCATGCTGAAATAGAATAAAAAAATTCGACTTAAAAAAATATATTATACAAGCTCTGACCGCGACTCCGTCCGCGTAGAACCTAATGTAAAGAAACGGTGACTAATAAAATCATCCGAATGTATTAAGTCCATTTACTTATCTAACTAGCCGACCCGTGCCCACTTCGTTGGACGGTAATACGTAAGCGTGGAATGGTTATTTTGCGCTAAAACGCAGCGGAAGCTCTGAAAAGGAAAAAAATACCTCGATTTTGCAACATTATTCATTGCTGCTCCGCTCCTATGGGTCTTAGCGTGATGATATATTGCCTATAACCTTCCCTGATAAATGAGCTATATAACACTGAAAGAATTTTCCAAATCGGACCAGTAGTTCCTGAGATTACCCCTTACAACGTCACAACTCTACCTCTTTATAATATTAGTATAGATTATAGATAATATAATTAGTTAATAGCTTCTGCCCGTGACTTCGTACGCGTGGAATGGTTATCTTGCGCTAAGACGCAGCGAAAGCTCTGAAAAGGAAAAAATACCCCGATTTTGCAACATTGTTCATTGCTGCTCCGCTCCTATTTGTCTTAGCGTGATGATATATAGCGTATAACCTTCCCTGATAAATGAGCTATATAACACTGAAAGAATTTTCCAAATCGAACCAGTAGTTCCTGAGATTACCCCTTACAACGTCACAACTCTACCTCTTTATAATATTAGTATAGATTATAGATAATATAATTAGTTAATAGCTTCTGCCCGTGACTTCGTACGCGTGGAATGGTTATCTTGCGCTAAGACGCAGCGGAAGCTCAGAAAAGGAAAAAATACCCCGATTTTGCAACATTCTTCATTGCTGCTCCGCTGCTATGTGTCTTAGCGTGATGATATATAGCCTATAACCTTCCCTGATAAATGAGCTATATAACACTGAAAGAATTTTCCAAATCGGACCAGTAGTTCCTGAGATTACCCCTTACAACGTCACAAATTCACAAACTCTACCTCTTTATAATATTAGTATAGATTTTCCCTCGTATTGAAGCCGCGTGCGTCGTCATTAAAATTACAATAACTTTTGATAGAGTGAACCGATTTTAATGAAACCAAGACTAAACGTTACTCGAGTATATGCTCCATGATTTTTAGAGAAATATACAGATATACATTTTGAGAGAAATGAGTGAAATGTATTTCATTACTTATTATTCTAAGACCACTGTTTTTGAGAAACTGAATTTAGTTAAAGACCGGCATAATCTAAATACTAGAAACTGTAATAAACTGGTGGTCCCATGTTTCAGACTTAGCAAAACCAGTAATAGTTTTTTAGGTAATAGTGTTAGGTTCTACAATAAAGTCCCAAAGCATGTTACCGATTTGCCGGACTGTAAATTTAAGCGCCATGTCAAACTGGTTTTAGTTTCAAAAGGATATTATAGAGTGGATCAGTATGTGAATGATAGTGATGTCTGGAATTGACTCCTCTCTGTGCAATCCACTAAAAGCATTGTTGTATAATGTATTAGAAATATATGTTAAAAAAAATGTACCCGATCGAGTTTCTTGCCGGTTCTTCTCGATGACCGGGTTGTTTTCCGAACCGGTAGTAGTCTTTGACGTTCATAAGTGCCTTATTAGGGCCTAAACTGAATAAAGTATTTTTGATTTTTTTTTGACTGTTTTTTTTCTTCACAAAAATCTAAAAAGTAGATATTAGATTCGTAGTTTATGTATAGATTTCAATTTTTTTTTCATTCGTAAAAATATAATTTAGTATCTTAAAAAATTATAGCTCATTTCTTTTTATTTAGGTGTATTAGATTTATACATAACAATTTTTCCTGTAAACTAGCTGGTGTCTGCCGACTACATTGGTTATATTTTTTGTATGTCATTGTTAGACAAGGTCGTGTGTTTTATTACAGATCTAATTCTGCCTATATGTCTAATTTCATTACGATCGATTCATAGGTTTACTTCTAATAAGGTAAATGTAATAGATAAAAGCTACTTTCGTATTTATAACGTTATGGATGATTATGATCTATGCGTGAATTAGAAACGGGTGATTTTGTAACGTGAAGAAAGTAGTATGATGGTATAGGAAAAAGAGCGTATTGTGTACTGACCGGCGCCGACGTACTCGATGATCTGGTGCAGGTGTCGAGTGTCGGCTGGCGAGTCCGGCGCCACGTACCGCAGCGCGCCGCACCCCGCGCGCACCGGCACCGCCCCGGCCCCCGCGAGCGCGTCACCCCGCCCCGCCCAGCAGCTGCTCGTTGATATCGAACCCGAACGTGACGCCGTCCATGTCCCGCGGCCGCGACTCCGCGTCCAGCAGTATCACCGGCGGCCTCCGGTCCGCGACCACGTCCGGGGCGGGGCACTCGACGGCTCTCGTCTCGGCCTGCGGCGGTCGGTCTTTCCGGTCGCGACGCACGTTCGTAGCCGTCTGTTTGACGAGATCGCGGGCGCGCTTCGCCCCGGCCGGGACGCGCGTCTCGAGCGCCGGGTACCCCTCCGAATCCGCCGGCGGAGGGAGCGGCGGCGGCTCCGGCACTCGGGGCGTCTCGTTCTCGGCCTCGGGCTCGCCCTCGCCCTCCGCATAGAAGTTGCACGACTCGATGAGATCGGGGATGTTGTGCCTCGTCCGCGCGATGTCCGCGTAGGAGGCGTGGGCCGCGGCGGACGACGGAGCCGGTGGCAGCGAATGGACCGAGTCGAGGTCGTCGTTGGAGTCGTTGCTGCGGTCGGAGGCGTGCGCGGCGCGGGGCGAGGGCGGGGAGGGGGGCGAGGGGACCCGGGAGCGTCGCGGCGCGGGCTCGTCGGTGCGTCTGCGCTGTTTGCGTTTCTTCGTGACAGTCTGAAAGTCTGTATGTTCAGTGGTAGGCTCGGGCGCGTCCGCGACGAGGGCGACGGGGTGCGGTGCGGCGGGCGGGGGGTGCGCGGGTGCATCGCGCGTGTCCCCCCAGGACCGGCGTTCGGGCTTGGCCGGCGCGAGTTCGGGCTGCGGGCCGGTGAGCTCC